>CABHPH010120336.1:0-20911 GCA_902168325.1 Peromyscus nudipes
TCCTTCCTTCCTTCTTTCCTTCCTTCCTTCCTTCCTTCCTTCCTTCCTTCCTTCCTTCCTTCCTTCCTTCCTTCCTTCTTTCTTTCTTTCTTTCTTTCTTTCTTTCTTTTAAATCTAGCTGGCCTCCGATTTATTGTGTAGCTTGGAATTCTTTATTCTCCTGCCTTAGCCTCCAGAGAGCTGGGATTACAGGTGTGCACCATTGTGCTGGGCTCTTGTACTTTGGATTTGTCTTTCCATTGGTGTGTGTTCTGTTGTATAAAAAAAAGTGACACATTATTCCACAGTTGTAGCACCAGGGCCTTGTGCACACCAGGTGCACTTTGTACTGCTGTGCTGCACACTCAGCCCTTCCGTAGTGTGCTTGTTGGTCACCCGTGTGTCCCTTTGGAGGAGTCTACTTGGTTTTGCATTTTTTTTTTTTTTTTGGTTTTTTGAGACAGGGTTTCTCTGTGTAGCTTTGCGCCTTTCCTGGAACTCACTTGGTAGCCCAGGCTGGCCTCAAACTCAAAGAGATCCGCCTGGCTCTGCCTCCCGAGTGCTGGGATTAAAGGCGTGTGCCACCACCGCCCGGCCGCATTTTTTTTTTTTAAGATGTGGCCGTGTTGGCCTTGAACTCACTATGCAGCCAAGGAAGATCTTGGACTCCAGATCCTCCTGCCTCCATGTTCCAAGCGCTGGGATCGCTGGTGTACTCCACCATGGCCAGATATTTGCCAGTTGAAAAAATTATGTATTCTAGCTATTAATCCCCGCACAAGGGAGGCAGAGGCAGGTGGATCTGTGTTCAAGACCAGCCTGGTCTACATAGTGAGCTCCAGGACAGCCAGGGCTCCACAAAACCAAAAAAAGCTGCTCTCTGTTTCGGACACTAACTCTTCACTGGGCGCATGATTTACAGATAGCTTCCCTTTTTGTGCCCTGGCTTTAGATTCTGTTGATACTATTAGTGTAGAAAATATCTAAATTTTGTGAGTCTAATTTGCCTACTTTTTCATGCACAGACCCCGTGTCAGGAAGTGTCCTTACATTTTGTCCTCAGGGCTCCTACATTTAGGCCTAAGGTCTGTTCTGAATGACTTTTCGTGTGCTCTGTAGGTAAGGGACGGCTTTGTTCTTTGCATACTCTCCCATTACTGCTTAAGGCTGTTCTTTCCCTACAGTGTTTTTGCCTTTGTGATAGATTGTGTGTGTGTATGTTGGGGTGTGTGTGAATGTGGGTGTATGCGTGCTCACACTCACACCTCCTAATAGTGACACTCCCTTTGGGGGCCATTTTCTTTCAAACCACCACAGCCAGACTCAGTTTCTCCTTTTGAACCTTGACTCTGCAACCTTGTCCCCAGCAGATGGTGACTTTGGAACTCATGCTGGTGCTTCCAAGGTGGGAGGAAGTGTTGGGGTGGCACAGTGTTGGGGTCATCCTCCAGGGGCCGTCAGCTCTGCCATCACCCTTACAGGCGAAACACTCTGGTTCCAGGGGTTAGTGATGACGTGAGGTGTGGTCGTGTTGGAGCACTGGCCGGGCTGCCGGACCCCTTTGCTCTTTGCACTTCTCCTTGCTTCTCATGGAGGTACCTGTTTGTGGGTGTCAATCTCTCTCCACAGGCCACTTCTCTGTGTGTCCCTTGACGCTCAGAGTGAGACGGGGTGACCTCATACTTGAGATTGTTCTGGGGATACACTCGAGCCTGCTGCTTTGCCCATGGGCCATCCCTGCCTGTCCACATGGTTGTAGGTATATAAGTATAAATATCCCCCACTTATCCCTAAGTAGCCCTGGCTTGCCTGCAGTTTGCTTTGTAGACCATTCTGGCTTTGATGGTCCTGCCTCTGCTTCTCAGCTGCTAGGATTGCAGGTGTGTCCCACTGTGTCCAGTCTTCTGGGGGCCACGTACCAACGTGGTGTCTGTTAGTGCAAAGCCGCATTGTTCTCAGTCATGGGACCTAGAGGGCTTGGAACACTCTGCTCCCAGCCCAGGTACCCAGTCTCAGTCCCTGTGACATAATTACACTTACTGAAATGGGCTGAATTCTGGGAGCACACCCAGGGTTAGCGTGTTAATCCAAAGCCAAAGGTTCCTGCCAAGAACATAGGATTCTGTAAATGGACAGTGGGAGTGGAGTTGGCACTTGTTTAAATTACTTTATTGAGGTGTGTAATTTGTATAGTTGCACCGGCTTAATGTATTTGCTCAACCTTGACTCATATACATACATGCCTGCAAGGCCAGGCCATTGTCAAGATGAGGAACAGGCCGCCGTCACCCTTGGGAGTTTCCTCCTGTTACATTTTATTCCCCACCACCTGTGGTGGTTTAATAGGAGTAACCCTCATAGGCTCATGTATTTGAATGCCGGTCACTGGGGAGTAGTGCTAGGTGAGAGGGATTAGGTGTGGCCTTGTTGGAGGACTGCGTGGCTCACCTCTCTCTTCCTGCTGGCCTCAGATCCAGATGTGGAACCCTCAGCTACTTCTCCAGCATGTCTGCCTGTGTGCTGCTGTGCTTCCTGCCATGACAGTAGTGGGCTGAGTCTCTGAAACTGTGAAGCAAGCTCCAATTAAATCCTTTCTTTCCAAAGAGTTGCTGTGAAGAGACGCCATGACGTCTGACCTAGACACCACCCTCTAGCCCCCCACCCTCAGGCATCTGCTGGCTGGTTTTCTGTGCTGTGGTTTTGATTTTCGAGGATTTTATAGAAATGGAGTTTGGTGATGTGCATCTGTAACTCGGCCCAGGCAGCAGTGCCACAGATCCAAAACTAGCCCAGACTGCCCAGTGAGAACTGTCTCAAAAACCAGCTAAGACCCTCACTGCTTTTGCAGAGGATCCAGGTTTGGTTCCCAGAACCCACATGGGACACCTGGCAGCCACCTGAAGCTCTAGCTCCAGGGAATCCACTGCCCTCTCTTGGCCTTCACAGATACCTGCGCACGTGCACGCGCACGTACACACACACACACACACACACACACACACCCCTCTAGCCCCTAGCATGTGCAGGGGCTGAACTTCATCCATGTGGTTTTGTGTCTGTATTTGTCCTTCTCTGTGGCTGGGTGGCACTGTACCGCGAGTGTACCATTCCGTGACAGATGAATGGATTCTTCTGGGGGTTTTGGCTCTTGTATAGAAAACTGCTGTGAATTCTTGACCTCAGACTCATCAGTGCTGTGGATAATTGTAGGGACAGGCATACAGCAGGTGGATGGAGGTTGGTATGTTTAGCATTGTTCCTTGAATAATACACATGCTCTCAGAACTACATCTGCTCCTTACACAGTCACTCAGGGCTCCCTCAGCTCCCCACAGTCTTGCTGGCCCTAAGCTTAGAGCAAACGAATACATTCAGATGTCTCTGCAAAGACAGAATAATTAAATACACAGTGCCTGGTATCCTTAGATACGTGTGTGTGTGTGTGTGTGTGTGTGTGTGTGTGTGTGTACGCAGGCGCGTGATGCACGTGTGCGTATCACATAACAGGTTCAGCACTGTTTCCCACATTGACCTATTCGATCTGTAAGCATCAGGTCTCATCTCCCTCTTCAAGTCACACTGCTGAGGTTTTTTCTTCTTTGCTTAAATGTCCTAACAGTAGCTAGGGATGAGCCAGTGATGATGGGGATTCCAATCCAGGTGTTGGGGTGCTCTTCCCTATGGAAGGCTGCGAAAAGTGCAGAGAGGTGAACACCTCCGGCTGTGATTCCGTTCTCCAGTCTGCAGCGTTCTCACTGTCTCCCTTAACCCTTCCAGCAGTAGCTGGGATTCTCTGGGTCAGCTTGTTGAGTTCTTATGAGTCCGTGGCCTCCCGCCACCTTGTGCTCAGCTGTCAAAGTCTGATAATCAGCTGTGTGTACACATGGTGACTCTCATAAGCTAAAGTTTTTCTTGGAACTCAGATTCAGAACTTAGCCCACTGTCCACTGGGTGGAAGAATATTGGGGAACTGGTCACGCTTGTGAGGGGCTGGTGACTATGTTAAAGATAAGTGTGGCTTCCTTGCTGTTTCGTGTGTGTGTGTGTGTGTGTGTGTGTGTGTGTGTGTGTTTAGGAGTTCTTTTCACTTCTTTCTTGCTAGGACAGGGTCTCTGGAGGCTCAAGACACAGTTTCAGATGTATCAGCCCATTGTTGCTGGGAGGGCAGAGCAGAAGAATTATGCCACCATGGTCGGGAAGCCTGAAGCACAGGCTCTAAGAGGTCACTTTATTTGTTACAGTTAGGATATAGAATAGTAGGTTTCATTATTCATTTTTCTTCTCCTTTTTGGTTTATTTTATTATTTTATGTGTTTTGCCTATATGCATGTCTGTGTACCATGTGCATGTCTGGTGCCCGTGGAGCTTAGAAAAGGGAGTCAGATCCCCTGGGACTGGAGTTACAGACAGTTGTAAGACACATGTGGATGCTGGGAATCGAACCTGGGTCCTCTGGAAGAGCAACGAGTGCCTTAACCACTGAGCCAACTCTAGCCCATCATTAGACATTTTAATACACATGTACCATTGTATTTTGTTCATATTTGTATACCCGTCATCTTCCCCGTCCGCTTCTGCCCTCTGTTTGAGGTATCTTATGGGGTCTGGATCAAGCTTCCTCTGGCATGAGGGATGAGCTGTAGAGGGAAGGGACATGGCCTGTCTAGGGGATGTGGGTGTGTCATGTCCTGAAAGTCTCTGCCAAGGCCCTCTGTAAGCTAGCCTGTTGTTCTTTTGAGTTACAGGTGCCTGGCTGGCTCACTACCCACTTCTCTGTGACTCTAGACCTTGGTGCTTGGTGAAGTCTCTGACTTTTTGGGAAGAATGCTTTTCCGTGCTGTTGAAAGCTGCAGAAGGCAGTGGTCTATATTCCCTGGAAAAACATGAAACACAAAGTGAGGTGTGGGTTTGGCCTGTTCCTAGGGCCCCTAGCTGGTTCTCCTTTGTCTGTTAGTGTAGGACCAGCAACACCAGCTAGCTGGGTGGGTCTGTCTGTCTGTCTGTCTGTCTGTCTCTCTTTTGAGACAGGGTCTCTTGAAACTTGCTCTGTAGCCCAGGTTGTCCTTGAACTCACAGAGATCTGCCTGCCTCTGCCTCCTGAGTACTGGGATAGCAGTCATATGCCACCATGCCTGGCAGCTGTTCGTTTTTGCTAAGTCTTGGCCGTGCCCTTCTGAGTCAAGGGTACTTTTTTAGGGGTTCTCTCAGAGCATTGCTCACACAGCCAGCTCTGGAATGGGGAGGCCAGCTTATGTTCATGTGGCTTCCCATATCCATTTTGCTGTTTATGACTTTAAAAGTTTTTCGAGACAGGGTTTCTCTGTGTAACAGCCCTAGCTGTCCTGGAACTCACTCTGGACCAGGATGGCCTCGAACTCACAAAGATCCACCTGTTAAAGGCGTGTGCCACCACCACCTGACTGTTTATGACTTCTTTGAGAAGACTTATAAACCACAGAGTTTACCCTTCAGGCTGTAAGTACAGTCCCTAGATGTTCAGTAAACCCAAATATTGTGCAAACTCCGTCCCCCGGGCACTTTTATCATCCACAGAAATGTAGATGGACCTGTGCTCCATACAGTTGCCTCCATCCGCCTGCCCAGGCCCTGGTAGCCATCAGTCTACTGTCTGGCTTCTGCTTCTGCTTCTCCCCCCCCCTCCACAGGGTTTCTCTCTGTAACAGTCCTGGCTGTCCTAGAACTCAGGTTGTAGACCAGGCTGGCCTTGAACTCACTGAGATCCACCTGCCTCTGTCTCCCGAGTGCTGGGATTAAGGGCATATGTCACCACCTAGCACTATCTGGCTTCTTTTACTTTATTCTCCTTTCTGGTTTTTGGTGATATAACCCAGGGCCTGTGGATGCAGGATGAGTGCTTAGTACTGAGTTATGCCGCACTTGTCTTTTTTTTTTTTTCCTTTTTTAAGAATTCTTTATTTATTATGTATACAGTGTTCTGCCTGTATGTATGCCTGCACGCCAGAAGAGGGCACCAGATCTCATTACAGATGGTTGTGAGCCACCATATGGTTGCTGGGAATTGAACCCAGGACCTCTGGAAGAGTAAGCAGTGCTCTTAACCTCTGAGCCATCTCAAACCCTCGTGCCCTTTGTTTCTCTGAGAATGACTCTCACAGTGTAGCCATTAGCCTTAGAGTCACGCTTTTCCTGCCTCAGTTTTATGAGGCTGGCCCACCACTCCCACCTGCTTACGATACCTTTGGTGTGTTCATCCACATGTGTGTAGTTCCCTCAGTCCTTTAAAAAATTCATTTGTTTATTTATTGCTGTTGGTGTGTATGTGCGGTATATGCATGTGTGTGTACATGTGTATGCATGTGTTTGTGCCTGTGTTTGTGTGTGGAGCCCAGAGTCCCTGTTAGGTGTTTTCCTCCATAACTCTCTGTAGCTAGAGTTTTCCTGGTCTTGCCTGGCCCACGGTCAGGACAAATCTCTCTCACCCACAAGTCCCGCAGCCACTCAGACCCAACCAAACACACAGAGACTTATATTATTTATAAACTGTATGGCTGTGGCAGGCTTCTTGCTAGCTAGTTCTTATATCTTAAATTAACCCATTTCTATTAATCTGTAAGTTGCCACGTGGCTTGTGGCTTACTGGTACTTTACATCTCGCTTCTCATCATGACTGGCAGCGTCTCCTCCCTCAGCCTTCCTCTTCTTAACAATTCTCTTTGTTTGTCCTGCCTATACTTCCTGCCTGGCTACTGGCCAATCAGCACTTTATTTATTAACCAATCAGAGCAACACATTCAGAGCATACAGAACATCCCAAACTCTCCACGGTTTGTTGTTGTTTTATTGGACAGTGTCTACACTCAACCAGAACTTCCTGACTTGGCTAGACCGGCTTGCTCTGCAAATATCTTATGGTCCTCCTGCCTGTACCTGCCAGCTCTGGGATTACAACACCACTGAGCCAGGCTTTCTATGTGGGTGCTGAGCATGCAACTCAAGTCCTCCGAGTCATCTCTCCATCTCCCTGTCAATTCTCTTTATGGTCAAATGATGTTCCATTTATGGACTTAGCAGGAGTGATGGACATGAGGGTTGTTTCCACCTTTTGGTGCATGAGTGCTGCTGCTGCTGTGAATGCTCCCAGACATCTGGTTTTGTCAATTAGGCTACTTCTGGTTAACTTAGTAGGTAGAAGCATCAGCTCTGACTGTTCATTTTTGGAATTATTCACTTGTGTGGCTGAACCACGGGCCAGTCATCCTCTGTCATGGCTCAGCCACCATTACTGTGGAGGTGCCTTACCTCTTGGTGTGGGTAGTGTGCCTGATATAGCTGGTGCTGGGGCCAGGCATGGGAGAAGCTGGGGTTGCTTAGGGAGGGAGCAATGCCTACCTGGAGTGAGGGGGCAAGTCCAAAGGGCATAGCCTTGGGTGCCAGGGCTGTTCCCTCACTTGCTTTTGGCTCCGGCTTCTGGAGGGAGCAGAGACGGAGAACATGCTCCTACTGCAGCGAGCCTTGTCTCTCCAGGTCTGCAGAAAGGAAGTCACCGAGGCCTGCCTCAGGGAGAAGGTCAAACAGTGAGTTAGGAACTGGGGGGAGCTGGGGGTTCCCCAGTGGTAGAAGCATGTTGAGACTTACTTTGATAGCTGGGTGGTCAGAACTGTGGTGTCCAGCCATGGGGTCCTGGGATGCTTTCGTGTCCTTTCCTCTGACTTGAAGGTAAGAAATGGACTAGCACCAGTGAGGCTCTGGGGCCTTGGGGTGTCTCCTGCTTGTAGGCATGATACCTGGCCACAGGTCCTTTGGAAACAAGGCTTCTGTCTCTTAGTCCAGGAGAGGGGAGTGGGGTAATGGCCATCCTTGCATGCTGGCCAGGTGCTAGAAGATTTTTGACTGACCCAAGGGGA
The DNA here is from genome assembly GCA_902168325.1 of Peromyscus nudipes. NCBI lineage: Eukaryota > Metazoa > Chordata > Mammalia > Rodentia > Cricetidae > Peromyscus > Peromyscus nudipes. The sequence continues at coordinate 7,866 of CABHPH010120336.1, forward strand.
CCCGTCTTGACTAGTGTACAAGGCATGGGGCTAGAATGGGGGAGACTTGCGTGGTCCTGTCTTGTATGTGACTTACTCAGATCTGACACATTCATGGTACTTTGCCTGGATAGGCTACAGTTAGGTCTGGGGCATCACAGACTTGTCCATGGTGCTCTCGTCAAATGAAGGCATTTCTCCTCAGGATAAAGTGCCCCTTGGCAATCAAAGACCCAGGTTCTGCATCCCAGGGAGGACTCCTGGCAGGCTGTGTGGGTGGGGAAGGCTCTGAGGGCTCTGCAGAGTTGGTCCCTGGCGGACGGCTCTGAGGGCTCTGGTCCCTTGCTTCCCCTCTGGGGAGATAGTTGGTGTAGTTGGGGAACCTTGTTTAGAACCCTCTGACCTCTGCTTCCAGACATGCACTAGCCCTTGGCTGTCAGACCAGGCAGGGCCAGGGAGTCCAGGGAGACAGGGCTGCACACCCTCTCCCTAGGGCCTAGTTCTTGTGGTGATCATGGGAATAGGGTTACTGTCCTCCTTCAGGGAGGTTGGCTCACAGTGGCACCTGTAATAATTTACCTTGGCTCCTCTATTCAGGGAAGGCCATTCTCTTCCATCAAAAGCACTGAGTGCCCGGCTTTTGGGTGGATGCATATGAGGCAGTGAGGAGAAAGAGGACACCTACCTAGCCAGCCTCATCAGCCGCATCAACCCTGGTGATGGAGTGGGTGACAAATGTCACAGCCAGATTGCCTTTATATCCTTTTTTTTTTTTTTTTTTTTTTTTTTTGAGACAGGTCTCACTTTATAGCTCTGGCTGGCTTGGAACTCGCTATGTAGATGGTCTCTAATTCACAGAGATCTGCCTGCTTCCGCCTCCTGAATGCTGGGACTAAAGGTATCTTTCCCCATGAGGGCTTTCTTGACCCCTTCTGAATCCCAGTCTGAGGAGTCATGGCTTCCTTGTCCAGCAGGTTTCATCACACACAGCTCTATCCAGTGTCAGATTGAATATCTGAGGGACACTTGGATGTGGCTCCTGTGCCTGGCAGCCTGACTAGCTTCGTGTAGCCAGGGAGGCCATCAGGAATACCCTGGTTCTGTGTCTACTTACCCTCGACATTAGGTGGTACTCAAAGCTAAGATAGGAAACGAGAGGACCAGAAGTCAGCACAAGACACCCCAAGACCAAGTTCTCAGCATGAAGGAGATTTATTTGCTTCAGAGGGACAAAGGCAGGGAATAGAGACAAAGACAGGAGATAGAGGATGAGGGAGAAAGGAAATAAACAAGGGAGAAGGGATGTTTGCCCCAGAGGGACAAAGGACTGCCTCTGGACAGAGAGGAGACAGTCGTGACCCATAGGCAAATGAGTTTATAAAGGGAAAAAGGGAAACCCTGTGTTAGGATGAGGTGGTTGATTTTGATTGGCTATGTTAATTAGGGTAGTCACAAGGGGGCTTTTGATTGCTGGACTTCAATACTCTGATAGCTGGACCTTGGTAACCAGCCTCGGGGAGGACATGGTCAAATAAGGGAATAGACCTTGGTGGCTGGCTTTAGCAAGGCAGAGGGGATGGGGGAGAAGGGCACACCTGTCAGGGACATGTTTGCAGTGTTCTGGTCTGCTAGAGCGCTTCCGGAGTCCAACCCCAATGACCTGGCTCTGGACAGGGGTCACAATGTTCCCCATTTGGAGCCTCTGGGGATGTGGATAGGTCTCTAGTCCCAGCCTCCCCCCTGCTCCCTCTCTTCCCCACACCCACTGGAGTGGGAACCCATATTCCTGGTTGATTGCTGGAGGCTGTTGTGTTTCCCACCTGCGTGTGTCAGACTCTGTTCTTGATGTTGTGGGTGCTGGTCCTTGGGCCACCCATGGAGTCTGTTTCTCTTCCCCAAGCATGTGTGAGGTTGGGAGTTTGGGAGGGGATTATTGGTTCCTTTCCCCTCTGCTCTGGGGTCTAGAAAGCCCCTAAAACTTTTTCTTGATTTAGATGTTTCTCCTATCCCTGCCCTCTTATGGGGTGTGTAGTATTGTCTCTGGCTGTGGCTGGGAACACACCCATCCTCTACTTGTTCTCTGGGCACCTGCTGAGACCCAGGGGGCTTCTGGCCCATCTGTGCTGTTCTTGGAGCTAGTGTGGCCCAGCCCCACCCACACCCCAGGCAACAGGCTCAAGGGCCCTGTCTGCCTTTGGGTGCCACCCAGACCTGGCTGTGCTTGGTGGGACCACCTCTGTTTTAGTCCTTTCAGCTTTCTCTGTGAAGTGGAGGGAGTCAGGCACACCCCTCCCCAGTTGCCATGGTTTCCACACAGCAGTGTTTTAATTTTAGCATTGACATTTTCAAGGCGGATTTAGAGATACTGGCCGCAGTCTTAGTGGGCTGCAGGAGGAGGAGACAGTGGTCATATCCCGTCCCAAGCTGCTGCCAGAATGGGTGGTGGGGTCACTACCATTCTGAATGGCTCGCTAGTGCCACACACTGTTGCCTCCGCGGATGAAGGAAAGGCGTCTGAAGCGGGTAGGACAGGATGGAGGGGGTGTGGCACTGCTGGCAGGAATGACTTAGAACAGCAGAGGTGACAGGTCTCAAATCTAGGAGTCAGTGGCCTTGGGAGAGCTTTCCTGCCTCCTGGTTTCTACTGGCTTCTGGGGATCTCTGGTGTTTACTCTATCTGCAGTGGCTTTTCTCTGTGACTCAGAATTCTCTGTTCCTGTAAGGGCATTAGAGCCTATTTCGGATATGAGCTCCAAAAAGCTCATGTGTTGAAAGCCTGGCCCCTGATGCAAGAGGTGGGGCTTTGGGGAAGTGACTGGTCCTGAGGGCTCTGCCCTCATCAGTGAGTTAGTTCATTGATGGATACAGACCTGGAATAGAAGTGTGTGTGTGTGTGTGTGTGTGTGTGTGTGTGTGTGTGTGTGTGTGTGTGTGTGTATGTGTATGTGTGTGTGTGTGTGTGTGTGTATGTGTGTGTGTGTGTATGTGTGTGTGTGTGTGTGTGTGTGTGTGTGTGTGTTGGGGGAGCATCTGGAGCAGCAGGTCACTGGCTGTGTGACTCTGAAGGGTCTGTCTTTCCCTCATCCCTTCCTGTCTTACTTTGCAGGCCACAGCTCTTGACACACAGGAGGGAAGACTGGGTCTGGCTCCTGGTTTCCTTCAGTCCATGTTGGTGGGGAAAGCTAAGCACTTATTAGTGGTGGGAGGGAGCATGCAAAGGAGGCTGTTCATATCATGGTGGCCCAGGAAGCAGAGAGTGAGGCAGGAACCAGGCCTACCCCTGGTTCTACCAAGGCTCCACACCCCATTCTCAGAATCTCCCAAACTAGTGCTCTAGACTGGGGACCAGGTGTCTAAAGTGTGGGCCTGTTGAGGATGTTTCATCCCATTGTGTCAGGGGAGCAGCCTCTGCTGGCTGCTCCACCCACATGGTGCTCTGCCACAACTCGCCTCTAAGCCTTGACTCCTGCTGCCCCTGGACTCAAATCTCTGGAGCCATAGGCTAAAATACATCTGCCCTGTTTTTAAATTGGTTCAGGTATTTCTCACAAAGTCTGGCCACAAGCAGTACGGGTTAATTAACACCTTGGAAGGTCTAATTTCCAAGACAGCCACTTTCCTAATTACTAGGTGGGGCTTGGGCATAGAAGTAAACTAGGTTCACCGCAGGTTATAGGTTCCATGCAGGGCTCTGGCCTGGGGTCTATCTTAGAAAGATTGATTCCAAGGAGTTTGTGACCAGGTGTGGTCAGGACAGGTGTGGCCAGAATGCCTGCTGTGAGGCTGTGGATAAGAATGGCTCCCCCTTGGCTGGAGAGATGGCTCAGTAGTTAAGAGCACTGGCTGTTCTTCCAGAGGACCCAGGTTCAATTCCTAGCACCCACATGGCAACTCACAACTGTGTATATAACTCCAGTTCTGGGAATCTGACACCCTCACACAGACATACATATAGGCAAAACACCAATTTACATAAAATAAGAATAAATAATTCCTTTAAAAATATTAAAAAAAAAAAAAGGGCGAGGGCTGGAGAGATGGTTCAGAGAGGTTAAGAGCACTAGCTGTGCTTTCAGAGGTCCTGAGTTCAATTCCCAGCAACCATATGGTGGCTCACAACCATCTGTAGTGAGATCTGGTGCCCTCTTCTGGCCTGCAGGCATACATGCAGGCAGAACACTGTGTACATAATAAATAATCTTTAAAAAAAAGTTTTAAAAAAAATGGCTCCCCCTTCCCCTGGGGTGGTGGCACATTCCTTTAATCCCAGCACTCTGGAGGCAGAGGCAGGTGGATCTCTTGAGTTCGAGGCCAGCCTGGTCTACAGAGTGAGTTTCAGGACAGCCAGGGTTACACAGAGAAACCCTGTCTTGAAAAACAAACAAGCAAAACCAAAAACAACAAAAAAGAATGGCTCCCCCGACCTTGGTCCTTCTCACTTATTCTGATGCCTGCTTTTTGCTTTAGTACAGCATTCTCCTGCCTCACATCTGCCCCCTGGACTGCAGGGAAAGTGGGCTGCACCCTGAGAATACATCTGTAGAGTGCTCAGGAATGCCTGGGCCCTGGCCAGTTCACAAGTGAGGAGGAAATGGCCAAGGATGCCAGGAGACGTTATTTGTTAGGCTGTTAGGCTGATGTGATTTCAAGCTGAAACCAAATCCCCGTCCAGTTGACATTCCCTTCTCTGGGGGCAACCGAAGCTCCTGGTTGGTCACTCTCCAGTATGTTTCCAACTCAGATTGCCCCCATTATTATTATTCATTCTTTCTGAGACAAGGTCTTGCTGTGTTGCCCAGGCTAATGTTAATTCTCCTGCCTCAGCTTCCTGAGAGCTGGGATTACAGATGTGAGCCACTGTGTCTGGCCTTGTACCCATCATTCTTTTTTAAAATTATTGTTGTAGGGATGGAGAAATGATGTAGCAGTTGAGAGCACTTGCTGCTCTTCCAGAGGACCTGAGTTCACTTCTCAGCACCTACATTGGGTGGCTCACAACCATCTATAACAGCTCTAGGGGATCTGACAGCCACTTCTGGCCTTCAGAGATACCTGCACGCATATGGCATACACTCATACAGACACATAAATACAAATAAATCCTTAAATTATTGTGTGTGCACACACATCCATACATAAATAGCTTTACATCAGCTATATGTGTGTAGTCATTTGTAGGGAAACTTGCTAAGTCTGACTCCATCGCTTATCAGCCACCAACTGCCACTACCCGCTTCAGCGAGGGCTGGAGATCATCACCCCTGCCCAGGTCTCCCCTGGGCTGCGGCGCTGACTGGCTTGATCTTGTGATGCAGGTCTGGCAGGCACCTGAGGCTGCTGTGAGTCCCAGCATGTCCGGACGACATTGCTTTGTCCAGTCTTCCTCAATCCCTGGGTCTCACAGCCTTTCCCTCACCTCTTCTATGATGTTCCTTGAGCATTGGGAGAGGGGCTATGATGCAGCTGTCCCAATTTTGGCTAATTTTGGCCAGACACTAATTTTTTGTACTTTAATTATTTAGGAGCTTCTGAGAAAAACTCAAATTCTGAAAGTACTCAAGTGAAGGTTCTAAAAGCTACCTTCCTAGTCTAGGACTCCATGTGCATGTGTGTGCACCACTAAACCTCACGTTACCCTTACAGTGTGTCAGGCAGGATTGGTCGCTGTATACCATTTTACTTGGTGGAGGGGTGACTTTGAAGGTGGGTGGCATCAAAAGTGTTTGCACATACTGCTTAGCATGTGCTGGGTGCCAGCTGTGCACAGTCACCTGGCTGGGCAGCTTAGCCCTGGCATGTTTCCAGGCTCTTCGTCTCCCTGTAGTCAGCTGAGGCATCACTGCTGGGACATCTGTCCATTTTACAGGTGAAGAGTCGAAAGAATGATTAATCCAGTTAAGTCATTGATTGGCAGCTTGTCCTAGATACCCAGAGCTCAGAACTGGGGCCAGACCTGATCTCTTAGGAGTCTTGACTTGCTGTAAGAAGGCTTGGCAGCTCTTGGCCTGAGCATGCTGGTTTGGGACCTTCCTCAACAAGAGTGAGCTACAGACAGTGTTAGACACAGGCATGCACACATTACCTGTCACCTGAGAAGGGACATGTTATTAGTGACATGGGTATCTGGGATGTGGCCAGTGCTGACAGGGCAGCTTGTGGTAGTACCAAACTGGCTTGTTGAGAGCCCTGAGGTTTTGTGCAGCCTGAGTGGCTAGTGCCCACAGGAAGTACAAAGTCTCTCTTCTGGAAGAATGAGATAGTGTTTCTATTCTCCTGGCCCTGAGAGCTCTCAGCTCTCAGCTCCCAACCTGGGGTCCTTGGTACTACCTTGCACCTTGTGAGGATCTCCCCACTTGTGGGCAAGCAAGAAAAACAGTGGGCCTGTGAGTATTTAGTCTAGAGATCCTTTTTTTTTTTTTCTCGAGACAGGGTTTCTCTGTGTAGCTTTGGAGCCTATCCTGGAACTCACTCTGTAGACCAGGCTGGCCTCGAACTCACAGAGATCCGCCTTCCTCTGCCTCCCGAGTGCTGGGATTAAAGGAGTGTGCCACCACCGCCCGGCAGTCTAGAGATCTTGAAGCTGTGGCCTGGACCTCATTTTCAAAACAGCAGCAGCTACCCTGTGCTCTGGGCCTCCTGATAAGTTCTGCTCTGGGATTTGCTCCTGGGGCTCAGTCTGTTTCTTGTGCTTACTCAGCTCAGCTGTAATCAAAGCTCTGGCCCATGGTGGCCTGGCGTATAGGCTCTGAGGGACTTCAGCAGCTCAGCCACCTCGTTGCCTAGTGGTCTTGGGAAAACTGCTGCTGTCAGTCCTTTGAGGACAGGGTGGGCTTCTCCCTATGGGCACCTGTGGCCTCAGGAAGGGAAAGTCCTCTGCCTGCCTTCTGTCCTCTAGAAAGAGGACTGTGAAGCCCTTTCGTGCCTGTCAGATTAGCCTTGATGGACACACTATACTGAGGGAGAGCCAAGATGTGTGGGAAGTTCTTGTCCTTCCTGTGGGAGCCAGCCAGCCTGCTGGTGCTCTTGCATCTCTTCCCAGGGTCACTGTCGTCGTAGTGTCCTCTTGAAGAGGCTTATCTCCTTTCTCTTACTGCTGTAGGATCATGCGGCCAGATGATGCCAACGTGGCTGGCAATGTTCATGGAGGGACCATTTTGAAGATGATTGAGGAGGCAGGGGTCATCATCAGCACCCGGCACTGTAATAGCCAGAATGGGGTAAGTGCCTGGGCCCTTGTTCTTATATACTGGGATTACCCATAGGATTCTGGACTCCATAGCGCCATAACAGTGTGGGGGTCTGGAAAGTAGATCACGTGGAGGCCAGATCTGCAGCATACTTGCCTTGCCTACTAGGTCTAGGTCTCTGGAGGCTCTAGCATGGTGAGCCCTGCTTGGGGCCTCAGGGAATAAGGTTTGGCTTTGGCTTCAGTGTGGAGGGTGGGAAATCAGCAGAGACAAAGCAGCTATGCTGGATCCTTCAGGAGCTGTGGCTCGCACAGGGCCCCGTCTTGAGCCCTGCTAGCTCCTTGGTTGTGGTCAGAAATATTGTATGCCTATGTGGATGGATGTGCTATCATATTTAAGAACTGAAGTATGGGTGACAGGCTGCCTGAGTCCCTTTCTGTCCCTGACTGAACTCTGGTGCTTGTGGGCAAGGGCTTGGCTTTCTGTGCTTCAGCTGTGTTTCTGCATAGTGCTGGGGCCAGTGTGTCACCTACTCAGGACCTGTGCAGTGGGAGGTGTCTCTGCAGCTATTTGGGGGCCTGTGGGACAGGCTCTCTGGGTTTAGAATCTCAGGGTCTCTGTAAGTTGTCATAAGATGACAGCCAGAAGGACCTGACATTTTTTCTGAAGGCCAGCCAGTGACAGATAATCCGCCTTGACAGCTGCATGTTGTGATAGGTGCAGAGGTGGGCCTGCAGAGAGTCTGCAGTGCACAGAGGTGGGCCTGCGGAGAGTCTGCAGTGTACAGAGGTGGGCCTGCAGAGAGTCTGCAGTGCACAGAGGTGGGCCTGCGGAGAGTCTACAGTGCACAGAGGTAGGCCTGCATTGAGTCTGCAGTGCACAGAGGTGGGCCTACCAGGTGGGTGGAGGTCTGCATAGCCTCTGTGGACTGTGGGTCTCAGCTAGTGCCCTGGACAGAGAGGAGGAAGACCCCACCTCATTTAAAGAAAAGTGGGTAGATACACAGGACCCCTCTATTAGCTGATGTGAACACAGGGTCTATTCAGGCCAGGGAACCCAGAGAGGCACCATGTATTTTGACCTGGCAAAGCTGGCAAGCTGGAACAAGAGACATGCTAGCCTGACTGTGCAGCCTGCCATAACAAGGCACAGATGCCTCGTGCTGCGCTTTGTTTATTGTACTCCATATATAATTGTCCTTTCTTCAAATGAAGGTCTGTGGCAAACTTGCATTGAATAAATCCATTGATGCTGTTTTAGCAGGAATGTCCTGGCATATGTATGTGTCTGTGGCACATTTGATAATTCTTCAGTTGGTCACGTTCTTTGCTAACCGTGTCTGCTATGAGGATTTATGAGCAGTGGTCCCCCCACCTTGCTCCAGAGCACCCAGTACTGATGAAACCCTGGTGTTTTGTTGCTGTTTTTAAGATTTTTAAATTTAAAAAATGTATATATGTATGCCTATGTCTTAGTATGTATACATGAGTGCGGGTACCATGGAGGGCAGAAGAGAGTGTCAGGTGCCCTGGAGCTGGAGTCGTAGGCAGTTGTGAGCCGCCTAACATGAGTTCTGGGAACAGGATTCTGGTCTTCTGTACAAGTAGAACATGCTCCTAACCATCTCTCCAGCCCCAGTACCCGGGTCTTGTGCACCCGGGTCTTCGGCAAGTGAGTGATACTGCAATTCTGATCAGTTATTACTATGGTAATTGTTTTAGGGTGTTGGGAACTGTTCTCATCTAGGTCAGTCCTGCTGGTTCCCTTTCTCTTTCCCTCTGTGGGTCTCTTCATTCCTTGAGACACAACATGATTGAACCTAATTCTATAGTCACCTCTCAGTACTCAGCCAAAGGGAAGAGTTACGTGACTCTCACTTTAGTAATGTTTTGGTTTTTGAGATAGGGTCTTACGTAGAGCTTGGGCTGGCCTGAACTTCCCATGTAGCCAGTGATGGATTTGAACTTTCAGTATTTTTTACAGTTATTTATTTATTGGCGAGGGGAAGTGTGTACTGTGGGCATGTAGACAACTTGCAGGAGGGAGTTCTCTTTCTTCACTGTGTAGTTCCAGAGAATGAACTTAGGTCACTGGGTTTGTTAGCGAGCATCTCTACTGGCTAAGGCCTCTTGCTGGCCTGACTTGAACTTCTGATCTTCCTGTCTCCACTTTCTAAGTGTTGGGATTGTGGGTATGCGTCTGGAGGCTCTGGCACAGTGAACCCTGCTTGGGGCCCCAGGGAATAAGGTTTGGATTTGACCTCAGTGTGGAGGGTGGGAAATCAGCAGAGACAAAGCTGCTAGACAGCTGAAGGGCCCTCTCACCATGCTGGATCCTTCAGGGGCTGTGGCTCGCACAGGGCCCTGTCTTAAGCCTGTGGTCAGGTGAGCCCTAGCCTCAGGTCAGAATAATGGTGCCTGTCTGGGGGTTCTCTGTCCTGAATAGACCCTGTGTTCACATTAGCCCACAGAGGGGTCCTGTGTATCTACCCACTTCCTTTAAGTGAGGTGGGGTTTTCTTCCTCTCTGCCCAGGCACTAGTTGGATGTAGATATGTATCACCATGTCTGGTATATGTGGTGTTAGTACTACTAACCCCAGGGCCTCATGCATGCTGGGCAAACACCCTACCAGTTCCCCTACATGGTTTTTTGTTTGTTTGTTTTTTTGAGACAGGATTTCTCTGTGTAGTCCTTGCTGTCCTGAAACTCGCTTTGTAGACCAGTCTGACCTTGAACTCAGAGCTCCGCCTGCCTCTGCCTCCAGAGTGCTGGGATTTTAGGGGTGGGCCACCACCGCTCAGCTTCCAGTGACTTTCATTAGACATCAGACATTAGAAGTGGGGAAGCTTTATGAGGAAGGAGCATCAAAAGCTGAGATAGACTAAGGCCGAGCCAAGCTGTGAGCTAGAGGAAGGATTCTTGGCAGGCTTTAGAAGTATTGTTCTAGTGGACATGGGATGATAAGAAAGACAGCAGTTTGATGGTTGGTGTCCAGGAAATGTCCTGGTCTGGAGGTAAGATCAAGCCAGTCACAGCAGGCCCTTCAGCCAAAGCATTGTCCAGAGCCAGGCCTGCCCCCTGACCCTTTAGTTCCCTCCAGGTGAGGGAGTAGAGTCAGCAGAGGCTACTGCAGAAGGGCAGTTGGAGGCTGCTGTGAGGCTTAAGAAAGGACACATTGCTGTGACCTAGGTGTGCAGGTGAAGCAACAGGTGCCACTGGTGACGCCTCATCGAGTCACCCAGAGGGTCTCAAGCAGGGTTCTCAATCTGTAGGTCTTGACCCTTTTAGGGGTCGAATGATCCTTTCACAGGGCTTGCCTAAGACCATTGGAAAACACAGATATTTACGTTACAGTTCATAACAGTAGCAAAATTACAGTTATGAAGTAACAACGAAAATAATTTGGTTATTTTTAAAAATAAAATAATTAGGAGTTGGGGATCACCACAACGTAAGAATAATTGGCGGTCACCACAACATGAGAAACTGTATTAAAGGGTTCCAGCATTAGGAAGATTGAGAGCCACTGGTCTAGAGACCTGGTAGCAAGTGGCCTTAGCAGATAGCAGACTTATGGTGTAGATGAAACAGCCTTCTACTGGACAATGGCATCTGGGACTTTGACAGCTGGAGAGGAGAAGCCAGTGCATGACTTCAAGTGTTTCAACACGGGTGGCCTCTCTCTCCTGTGAGGGCTAAGGCAGCTGGTGCCTTTAAGGGGAAGCCAGTACTCCCTGACCATTCCAGAACCCCAGCGCTCCTAAGAATGAGTGTTCTAAGTCCATTCTGCCTGTGCTCTCTGAAGGCATCGAGGCTTGGGTGACCACACACCTGTTTCCTGAGTGGACTGCTAAATACTGTAAGCGCATTGTTGAGACCTGCTGCTTTCAGAAAGAGATTTAAAACAACCCTGGCCTACCATCTTAGCTACTTGTGAGGCTGAAGCAGGGGTGATTTCAAGGCCAGCTTAGATAACTCTGTGACATACCATCTCAAAATAAAAATGAAAAAGAAGACCTGGGCCATAGTGTAGTGGTAGAGTGTTTACTTAGAATGTGAGAGGCCCTAGGTTCAATGCTCAATACTGCACAAAACAAACAAAACTACTTTTCATTGGCCATGTACCTGGCCACCCAGGAGCTCTGATGAAGGTGTGACTGCTACATCTGCTGACGTGACAGCCGTTCTGCAGCTGTGGTCAAGGGGTATTTCCAGCTCTCAGGTGCCATCTGAGAAGCATATTTCAGTGTCTGTATTTGCCACAGCGATTTGTCTGATGGATCTGGACACTATAAACTGGAAAACTGGAGAAGACTGAGTCTTCATTGTTGGTGGGATGAGGGTACAGCATCGGAATGAACAGGGGTCTGGAAGCGGTGGAATTCAGCCATCTTGGATGACTTAGGGGATAGAGACTTCTGTGGAGGAAGAGACTGTACATGTGATGTGGACAGCAGGAGAAACTGAGTTGGAAGTAGCATCTGAGGATGCCACCTCAGGCCACATTTAAGGCGGAGGAGTTGACCCTGTGGATGCACAAAGCCAGTGAGTGTCTCCATGAGTGGGATTCTCCTGGTGAGGACACCAGGAACAGGGCTGTATCATCATGAGTTTGGATGTCACAGAAACTCAGCAGCATGATGGCAATTTTGGGTGGTTGAGCCCAGTCTTGAAACTTATGCTGTGGGTGCTATTTGATTAGAGAAGGGCAGTTCTACCTCAAGCTTCATTATCATACTTGAAGAGAGTCTTCAGTACTTACCATCCTGGCTAGCCAGCAGCCATCCACTGTAGCATGAATCATAGAGAGTCTTATTAATAAAATCAAACCTGAGGCCAGTTATTGGGGTGAACACTGGAAGATCAGAGAGACAGAACAAGCCACAGCTAACCTCACCTGGCCAACTTCTCAGCTGATCTTGTTTCCTCAGACTGGAAGCCTCTGTGTCCTCATATCCGAATGGCTCTGAGCTGAACTGTGCTGCTCAAAACCTAAAAGCTTAACCAGCCAAATGCTTCTAGTTCCTGATCTTCACGCTTTATATACCTTTCTGTTTTCTGCCATCCCTCCCTGGGATTAAAGACTCACTTCTTGGGATTAAAGGCCTGTGTCACCAGGCCTGGCTGTTTCCAATGTGGCCTTGAACTCACAGATCGAGGGATTTCTGTCTCTGGAATGCTAGGATTAAAGGCGTGAGTGCCAACATTTTCTAGCCTAAGTATCTAGTGGCTTTTCTGTTTTCTGACCCCAGATAAGTTTATTAGGGTGTACAATATTTTGGGGAACACAATACCACCACAATCCACATGGAGGCAAGACCCATCAATAAGTTAGAACTTGCTGAAGGCTTAGGTAATGGCTACCAGATTTTCAAGGCAGTACCAGACTTTTGAACCAGGGTCTTGCTGTGTAAGTGTTCCTGGAGTAAGGCTAGTTTTGGCATCATGCTGTCACACACTTGGTAGGCTACTGCAGTATGAACAGTTTCTCACAGAAAGCCTCCGGGTTACTTGCCTATATTTGCTTTGTTATGGTGTCCTGGCACCTGCCATGTCTGATAGGCTACATAAACCCAGGACAGCCGATGAGCAGCAGAAGCTGATCTCGCACTAGCGAATTGTCTGGGGAGGGTCTGCTCCCTGGATCATTGTTGGTGTCTTCTCATGCTTGAGTCCGTGTGAGGCCTGTTTGTCTGAAGAGCACTTGCCTCGTTTGAAGGCGACCCAATCACTGCCCAGAGGCTCTACTTCCTGATCCTATCACTTCAGCGGGTAGAATTTACATGCATGAATTTTTGGGCTCACCGACATTCAGACCACAGCACAGTGTTCAGTCTGATCAGGGAGCCTCCTGTCTCAGTGGAAAGGCAGGAGCTTGG
>CABHPH010120337.1:0-48575 GCA_902168325.1 Peromyscus nudipes
ATCTATCTATCTATCTATCTATCTATCTATCTCTATCTCTTTCTCTCACTGTCCCTCTCTCCTCTCTCTTTCTGCCTATGGATCAGGATATAGCTCTCAGCTACTGCTCTAGCACCTGCCTGCATACCAGTATGCTCCTCGTCACAATAGTAATGGCCTAAACCTCTGAAACTGTGGTCGAGCTTCCAATAATGTGTTTTCTTTTATAAGAGTTGCTGTGGTCAGTAATGATGTTTCTTCATAGCAATCAAATATTCACTAAGACAGTGGTGATGTCTGAGAGTCACTTGAACACCCTGTCTCCTCTCATGACCTTTGGCTCTGCAGCTGAAGGACAAGGGTGCCATTTCACAGTTGCTAGGGCATGGAATGGTTGACCCACCCAAGGAGTAGGCACATCTTCCTTATGGGTGAAAGGCAGTGAAATGTACCTATAGGTTCCCACAGCTTTACCACATAGTTCCCAGGGCACTTCTTATTTCTCACAGCCTGAGACCTAGGGCATGGGGATTTGAGGAGGTGTGCACAGCAAGTCTCTCTTGACTGCTTGGTGCTCAAGAGGGTCACTGTCTCTGACAGAAACAAGAACGTGTACACAGAGCTATCTCATGTCCCCACACATTCAAGAACAGGGAGGGGCATTGCCTAGCTTGAAGACAAAGACATTAAAGAATTCATGGCTTGCCAGTGTCATGCCAAATGTGGTAAGGAGGAACTCAAAAGCAGGAAGGACTGAGGAATGGTTCACAAACAGCAGCTCAGAATTCACTTGGCTGATGGACATTTACAACACCCCTCAGGTTCAGTTAACTTCATTTTCTTCTTCCAGGTTGGAGGTCAGAGTCGCTCCCTCCATGTCTGCTTTCCAAGGTAAATGAACTGTGTTTAAATGTATGTCTGGAATGAGTTTGAGGGCAACCTTGTCTGCAGAAAGAGTTCCAAGCCAGGCAAGGCTGTATGATAAGACCCTGTTTAAAAAAAAAAAAAACTTTACAGGAAAAAAGGTACTTAAGAGCCAGTATACACCCCTAGATATCTCTCCTCTGTTTTGTAGTGGCTGAAAACGAAGCTTCTGCATCAGATGGCTTTTCCCCCCGGGTATGGCCCACTGACTGACTTCGGACACCTGGATATGCCTGGACCTGTTTGAGTTTCTCTTTTTCTGTACATAAATCTGCAATGACAGTTATGTTCTCAAGTGTTGGGAACATTAGGAGATCATGTGTGTGAAACCCACCAGGCTGGCCTGAAACTAGCCCTCTGTGGATGGATGACATCAACAGCTTCCTTTATGCACAAGGAGACTCTGGTGAAAGTGGGCTCTGAGCCCCTTTGCAGCTACTCTGTTGAAAAGCAACTGAGTATGGGGACTGGACTAAAGGGATCTGACATTCAGGGGTCTAGAGAGCAGAGAAGGCATTCTGGTGGGGAATGTATCCTGTCAGGCCACACAGCCCTCACCACCGCCCTGAGAAGGAGCTGAGCCTACCAGTGAGGAACATCCTGCCATTTTGAAGACTGTCAATAATGATACCAGATTTACACATTCTTACCAACAGGAGCAGGCTTTATTCTGAGACAAGACAGATGCATAAATCCTTTCCAAGATCATTACAAGTAATTTATGCATTGCTAATTAATCACTCTGACATCATAGGAAGCATGTGTCACCTTTATGGTAAAGATGTAAGCAGGTGAAACTTGGAACCAGAGGAAGAAGATAAATAAGTGGACACCGCAGAAGCATCTCTCTTGCTATTATCCATACTGAACACCATTGATACAGGATTAATGTATATCAAATGTTAATTTTTTTTCTGTTGAACTGTTTTTCCTGGAGATCTTGTTACAGCAAACATGTAGCAGCCTCCCAGCAGGGCCAAGAAAGGAGCCTCCAGCTTTAATCCCAGCCTGAGTGGCACCCACAAAAGCTCTAAATAATTTAACAAAAGACTAACCTTCTAACAGCGCAGGAGTGACACACAGAAGCAGCCTTCAAACAGGTAAGGAGCCACCCCAGGCGGACAGGCTCCCAAGCCTCCCTCTCCCTATCAGGGATGCACTCCCTCATCCTCCCATTCCATCACTTTCTGTCAGAAAACAACAATCCCAGTGGTTTTAGGGTCCCCCATAAGGAGTTTGTTTATAATTAAAATGTTGAGGCTGAAAGAGAATTTGGGGTCAAAGAAGGAAAACAGTGCCTGGGACTCCCTTGTATTCCCTCATTGGGGGACTGGAGCAGTCTGTGTAGGTCACACTCAGGCAGGCAAGCCTCAGGTAGTGTCAGGAGTACAGTAGTGTGGAAGGGGTTCCAGGTTATACCCAGAGGTATGGTCTTTCCCAGGCTAGGCTTGGGTTAGCTTGCTGGCAAAGTTCTTCCTTTGTGTGTGGGGTCTGTCGGGGAGCAGGTGGACAAAGACACATGATGCCTGCCCTCCTAGCATCTGTGAACTATGGAGTATGGGGGGAAAGCCATAATGTCAAAAGCAGAGAGGCACAGGGGCCTCATCTCTGAATGTGATATGAGAAACCAAAGGCAGCGTGGTCTGGGGGCACAGAAGACATACTTGAGGAAAAGCACCAAAGCAGACCTCACAGAGAAGGGAACATGGGAAGGATCCAAGGGAGCAGGGAGCCACTTCTCCAAGAAGCAAGATTCACCCTGACCCAGGTGGCCCTTTCTCTGTGACTTCTTGTACCTACCTGAGACTGTCTCACTGCCTGAGTGGGAAGGACAGGAAGAAGTGGTCACTCTGCCACAATGAGCCTTTTCCTTATTATTTTCAAAAGCACTATCATCTTGGCTGATAACTTCAAAACACTTATAGAAATATAAGAAAGCCTGAAATTTATGAAAACAAATGGAAGGTTTATAAAACTGTCCTTAGAAAAGCAGCCCATTCTGTGTAATAACAGAGACACTAGTTTGGTATATCCAATATTGTTTGGACAAGATTCAGTTCTATTTTTAGGAGATTTCAATTTCCTTTCCCATAAACCCTATGAAATATAGTGTGTGGCATATTTATAGTGACCCTTTTAGGGAGTGCTACACTTTTGGACCCTTTAATAAGCCTAAATGAGATGGTCTCCCCCTCACCTCACTGAGAAAATAAATAGATGGCCATGACAATCACGGATTAGACTGAGGTTTCCTTTTCCCCCATCTAACACATCTCACACCCTCCAGTCCCACTCACAAAGGCTCTCCAAAGATGGGACTAAGCAGTAAAAGACAAAATTCAAGGCTGTCTGGTGGCTCCATTCAATTTATTTCATTGACAGGACTTATAAATAAGAAAGCATAATTTCTGAAGGCAATCATGAAATTTTCTATGCAAATGACAAGCCCGAGCTCCCACTGGCCCTTTCTCCTCCTGGTTTCCGTGAGGGGCCTCCTCCAGGCCTGGCCATTTTACAGCACTGTGCTTTTTCAAAAGCACTCTGCAAAACTTAACCAGTTTATTCTCAGGGAGAGAAGGTAGCAGGTTCACAGCATTGAAACGAGAGGAGCTGGCTGGAGCTTTTCCACATGGGACAAAAATGATGCCATCTGACTCCCTCTGTTGGTATATGTTTAGTGCCGTCCCCTTGCATCTTTCTGGATCCTTCCATTTCTTAGGAAGCAACTATGAAGGAGAGGTGTTCCACTTTCTCCACAGGGAGCAGCAGCAGCGTATTCCTGACAAGAGGAGGGGCTGAGGCTGAAGCCCTGGAAGGAAGCAGGGGCTGGCTGGAGGGGCCTGCCCTAATGGTGCCCCTGGGACACAGTTTTGGTGTCTAGTCAGTCTGTGCACATCATATACACTGCTTTCCTCCTATCTCATGTGTTCTGTGATTTACAGGACTTTACTCTTTATCGGCTTCTTATCTTTAAGTCAGAAGCATCTCTGCTACTTGGTTTCCTGTTGAATCCTTTTTCCAAAAAGGTCATGGCACACAGAGGATACTTAAGCACTCACAGATCCAATGTCCCCAATCACCGCCCTGCTTGGCACATAAGGTATTGGCACAGGTGACATGAGCCTGCGTTTTGATGGCAGTGGACATCCAGGAAACTATGCCACACACACCCCTGTGACCTGCAGTTACAGTGTTACCTGTGGGCACTTTAGGATCATCAAGAGACCCAAGGAGTTCTTTGGAGTAGCAAATGGGAAGGCCTGAGTGTCAGGATCCTTCTGGGAACAGACCTCACGAGGAGCTGAGAATGTGGGAACTCAGAGCAAAGGAGGAAGGAAAACAAGCATCCTCTTCCCCAGCCACCAGGATGGGTCTCTTCTAAGAGCAAGTGGTATTGCTGAAGTGTGCAGCCAGTGCTCCTCAGGGACGCAGTCATTTGCTCCGCTGAGTAGGGTTAAGGGCTGAGCTCAGACGACTCTCAAACATCAGTGGGAACTCTGAAACCTCAAAGACAGATGGTTTCAGCCGCTTGCATTTCTAGAGAGGCAGAATATCATGATGCCGCAGGAGGCAAGTATGAGAGTGCTGGGCTGCACCCCAAGATCCTGCAGTAAAATGTCAGTCACCGGGAAGTCCTGCAGAAGAGACACACAATTGGCTGAGTTTGTTTCAATGTTTTCCATTCTGTCAGTCTCAAGTAGTCTGTCAGCCTTTCTGAGCTCCAGGGTGTCTGGGAGGCACTGCTGGTGTCACATGCCCAGGGGTCAGGTGCATTCCAGGGAAGCTGTCCATCCGTTAATGTGCCTATGAGAGCTGTCAGCACCTTGCCATTTAGGATATGTGATACTAATTATCCACCTCCTTTCTCTTCCCCACCAGGATTCTCAGGACAGAGGTTAGGGATAGAGGGGCTCAGTGAGAAGCTGAGCTGCCCTTGTACCTTTGGGCTCTGGACCCTCACAGGCACCTCCTCTGCACCCATGATGCACCACACTTTGCCATCATCACCCCAAGGATTCCTGCACTCAGGTAACAGTATCTAAGTCGTGGTTCGTATTCCAGTTTGTTTAAATTCCCAGAATATCATTTAGTGTTCTTTGATTTGCTTCTTCAAAAAGGGACTCAGTGGAAATTGGACTGGGTGTGTATCCAATTCCCTTTATCTCCAGTTCTCTCTTATTTATTATCCTTCTTGTCTTGGCATTTTGGAATGATCCCAGAAAAAAATCCTTAATATTTTATAATCTGGTGTGGATTTTGTTTCCTAGTGAATAGACCCAGTGTAGCATAAAATCTATAAAAAAAAAAAAAACCTTCCATCCTCGTCATCATCTTCTGATGGCTTTTGGCATCACAGGTTTCTCTGCGGTCACTTAGCCAGGGTCTGCAGACAGGAGAAATGCCGGACACAGGCTGGAGGGTCCTCACAATGTCATACTGTGAGGAAATGGGAAGAAGTAGGGGAGAGAAGTCTGTGAGATAGGAGAGATGGCCAGCCAAACGGAGAAATTGCAAAGGAAAGTATACAGACACTCATCTATACACTTTTCTTATAGGGAAGAATGGCAAATATGTGCTTGTATTGCTTAATTTCTGAAGAAAAAAAAGGACAAGAAAGACAACGGAAGCTTAAAAATGATTAATGAGGACAAGGATAGAAGTTTAGAAAATGTAGATTGAGGCTGAGATCCGTTTAAGAATTCCATGGGGTAGAGTTTCAATCCTGCAGGTGTTTTCCACAGTTAAAATACAACCACTGGATGTGTAACAATAGCAAATGCTGTCACCAACACAGAGAAAGGGGGAACTCGGTGCCTTATTATTGGGGAATAAAAATGGTGCAGATGTTTTAGAAAACAGCAAAGAGATTTATGAAAAATAAATAAGTAAATGAATCTACCATACAAGCCAGCAGCAATTGTCATGGGTGTGCGACTGAAGTAAAAGAATATATGTCTTCTGGGATGTCAGCACCCCATGGACCCTGAATCTCTATCCATAGTGGTCAAGCTGTGAAAACAACCGGTGTCCACCAATAGCCAAACATTCCATTAGAACATTCTAGAATGGGAGAGAGGGAATTCATGCCATTGGCAAGAATGTGGATGAACCTTGAAGATGCTAATACTAAGAGAACTCAGAAAGACAAAGATCACAGGGCCTTGTTTACATGAGGCATAGAAAAGTAGATCCCCAAACAGACCCAATGTAGAGCGTGGTAACTGTACATAACAGTACTGTATCCCACGGAAGAAATTGCTAGGATAGTAAGTGGCAAGTGTGCACCCATGAATGCTAACCATGAGTTTGTGGCTGCCTTTTACCTCTCTTGATTCTAATTATCATTTCACAATGCAACTATAGATCAAATAATCACTTAAGATGTCTATAATTCTATTTGCCTGTGGTATCTCAATGAAGCAGGAAAAAATGAAAAGATTGGATTGAGAAGGGTTGTAATCACACGCAACAGCCAGGACAGTTGCTAACTGCGTTTTGAACACCGATCCTTACACCCACAGATCAGTGCAGCTCTCACATCTCCTCGCAGGGGCTTCTTTCTGCAGCAGATGGAGACCATTACAGAAAGACCCAACTGGTCAAAATCCAGAAAACAGTGCATCTCATGGGGGGCTGGCCCCATCTGACATATCTGCAATGCAATCTCTTTACTTAAGGCTTGGGCAACACTGCAGAAGAGAGGGTAGAAAGAAAGACCTTTCTAAGAGCCAGAGGACAGGACCTCCACTGCAGACCGAGGCTTGTTGACATGATGGGGAAGCTGCCCCAATGACAAGGCAATGATATGGCCACCTAAACGAGACCTGAATGATGACAACACCAGTTGATACACCAGTGTAGACGGTGAGATCTCACAAGCCCTGACCCCTCGATGAAGAGCCACAAGCAATTCAGAACTGCTGAGAGAGGTAGGGTTGGTCTTTTCCAGAAATGAGCCACCTAGTTGGCTTTCCAATATCACATGGTCAGTCTTAAAATCATACACATGTGAGCAAAATTAAATGGACTGCTCAGACTCCATTTATATATTTACACATATGCATGTGTAACAATAATTAAAGCAAGAGCCTGCAGATTTGAGAAGGGGTGGAGTAGTATCCTGAAGGAGTTGGAAAGAGAGGGAATGAGGGCAAATTTTGTAAATAAATTACTCATCCATGAAAAAAGAAAAGGATGATCACACTAAGTTCACCAAAAAGTAGATACAGCTATAATTCAGTTGATTGCCTATCTCCAACAAAAAAAGAAAACTGTCATGAGTGAAGGACATATCTATAATAATGACCCACTGAGGAGATACTGTCTATGGACATAACAGCTGTCCTAGATGAGAACATTTGTTTTGATGTTGAAACGGTGTCAGCGTTATAAAGATACCCTGACTTAGCGCACTTGCACACATGATGCACACACCACACACACACACACACACAGAGAGAGAGAGAGAGAGAGAGAGAGAGAGAGAGAGAGAAAGAAAGAGAGAGAGAGCTGTGCTTTATGTTGTCTAGAAACCAGAATTACTTTTTCCCAGCCACAGCCAACAGGGAGCTCTTAGCTAATGGTGCAGTGTTCACAGTTCACTAGCTCAGTGGAACAAACTATGGCTTGGGGATGACAGTAGAAGCACGGATGTGGGGACAGGAGCCACTTACAGGGCCTTGTCTTGTGCCTCTGTGACCCATGCCTCCCAAAGTGGCAATCCACTTAACAGTTCAGACACATTAGGCAGAGTATATGATATGGTTTTGGAAAAATTGTATTCCTTAAAATTATAGTTAGCAACAGTTTTGAGGGCCAGCTTGGTCTTGAGGCAGAAGGACTGTCCACAGCAGCTCCACACCTAGGGCAGCAGGTGACGCTGCTTCAAGCTCTGGACTAGAAGGGGAACACTGAGAGAAAAAAAAAAAAACAAGGTTATCTCTTGCTTCCCTTTGTCCTAACACTTCACATTCTGTAACAACTGTGCAGCCTCCATGCAGCCAAATGTCTCGGGAACGGCGTTTTATCTCGACAGATGTGGCTTAAAGGCGTATAAGTGGCGCCTACTGAGAAGGTAATGGACTGATTTCCTGGGCTCTAAATCTTGACAAAGCGTTTCCTATCTGGATCCAGATGAAGACTACGAAGCGTGCAAACTCAGACATCTCCATCAGATACACAAGAGGCTTGTGCAGAAAGAAGGGCTAGTCTGTTCAGCCAGCATCTCCTCCGCTCTCTTGAGAATGACGTCGCTAGACCGTGATGGTGTGGGTGGCAGGTGGGATCCCCATCAGCCCTGAGTTCTAACTAGAGTTTATGGAGAGTGAGAGTCTAGGTGTGCGGCATATGCAATCTTCTGCATTTTTATAATTACGGCAATATTTCATAAAAGGAGGCTGTGTGATTCTGCCTCTGTGGATGTGTAGCACGGTGGAGAAAATGTGATTTCCAGACTTCCACACAGTGGGGTGTGAGGCTGAGATCTGCCACCACCTTTATGGTACCTGAACCGACAGAGGGAGGCCAGGATCCTCTAGATTCTCTTCTCTCCCTGTAAGCCATGTGCTTTGCACTAGCCTTGTGGAACTTAGAAAGAATGCATCAAGAGGAATGTCAAAGGGAGAAGATGTGTCTGCCATGTAAGAAGCTTTGGGCAACACTACAGCACACACACACACACACACACACACACACACACAACCTGGGGAAAGAAAGCCAGTAGGAATAGCCAAATGATAATGAAGGAAACTGGATAAGGGCACTGGTTGTACATCTCCAACATCTGTGTCCAGTTTTTCAACCATGCAACACGAAGCTGTGGTCTACAGATATGTTGGGCCACATTCACAGCTACCCTAGGATACATATGCCCAGGAGTCTCACACTCTGTTAGATGCCCACACAAAACTTCTTACTCCCCACAGCTTAGGCTTTAGCTGGGGTATCTTCCCCACTTGAATTTTTTGATGTGGAAATAGATGAACTCTTTAGGTGTTTGTGTGTGTCTCTTAAATGGTATAACATGTGATGAACCCCAAGAAAAGCACAGGCACCTCAAATTAAGTTTCATCCTGTAACTTGCTCTTCATCCTCATCCCATACTTGACCTGTACCAAACCTAAAGACCCCACTTCTCACTAGATCTAGGGGAAGAACTGGTGGCGCGCGTTATAGGGGATGGGTCTTGTTATATGAACCCACAAGAGTCTGTTAAAGGATATCAAGAATTTATTAAGATATAAAGTGGGGATAATACACTCACAGATACAGAACAAAGTAAACAGCGCCATTGTCCTCTGTTCTGGGTGAAGGAAACTAACCATCCAGTCTCTCACCACCCAAGAAAGCTCAATTTTGGCCAGTTATGTACCCAGAAAGGCCCACGCCCACCGGACCAGATAGCACAAAGGTCACTGGTTGAATGGACTGAATTCCCACAAGCAGGGATTCTCACACTTTTCTGTGTTTCCTGGCAAATTGCATCCCATGGTCATCACCCATTGTGGTATGAATTTAGAATGTCGCCCGTAGTCTTATAGACATCACCTAACTTCCATGGCTGTAAGGTAGGTGGGTGAGTGTGGCACTACTGAGAAGTCATCATACCTGCTGGAGCGGAATCAAATCCTGCTGTGTGGGCAGAAGTCCTCCCATGGGCCTAGAAAGCCTCACATATGAAGCATAGGTGGAGGCCATGTTCCCGAGCCTGGTCCTAGCTCCTCAGTTCAGCAAATTTGGTAAAGGACACAGAAGGGAAGCGGATGGGACATAGTCCCTGGGAGACTGTGTTAAACCCCAGATTACAGCAGCCCTGCTACTTCTTGTCTACACTTAATGGGGCAGGCGTTTATCCCCAACCGCTCTGTTTGTTCACTGTTTGGTGAGTGCCCATCATCAACAGAGCTGTTGTCAACTGCATCTTGGTACCATTGGCCATGTTGGACACCAGGGGCTCAAGACCCCTACACAGAGTGTGTCCCTGCATGAATACCATCTAAGCATCATCCTCTCCCTTTCCACTCTTCTGCTCTTGTGGGATTTCTGAGTCTTCCCTGACTCACAGAACTCTGGAAACTAAGTGATCAGACACCAGGCTCAAGCCTGAAGCCAAGGAACAACTCAAGATCCACCATGTCCATTTTGTCTTTTTATACCCAGTCCTCAGTGCAAGGGCTAACCTTGACCATCAGCTTGTGGTGATATTGTGTTCCCCGAATATTGTGCACCCTAATAAACTTATCTGGGGTAAGAGACAGAACAGCCACAATATTAAACATAGAGGATAGGCAGTGGCAGCACACACCTTTAATCCTAGCATTCCAGAGGCAGAAATCCATGTGTTCAAGGATACAGCCAAGCATGGTGACTCACATCTTTAATCCCAGAAAGCGAGCCTTTAATCCCAGGAAGTGACAGCAGAAAGAGAAAGATATATAAGATGTGAAGACCAGAAACTAGAAACTTTTGGCTGGTTAAGCATTCAGGCTTTCAGGCAGCAGTTCAGCTGAGAGCCATTGGGATAAGGACACAGAAGCTTCCAGTCTGAGGAAACAGGGTCAGCTGAGGAACTGGCGAGAGGTGAGGTAGTTGTCGCTTGTTCTGCTTCTCTGATCTTCCAGAATTCACCCCAATAACTGGCCTCAGGTTTGATTTTATTAGTAAGTATCTTTAAGATTCATGCTACAATCAGCTCCCTGCAGACCTGAAGTACAAGTGCATGGCAGAGTACAAATAAGTATTTGGAGGGTCAAGTTCATCAGCAGCTGTCTGGATTCCAAGAAGAAAAACATGAAAGGTTCTGGTGGACTGGAGCCTCTGGGATGGCTGTGAGGGTCTACACTTAGTAATAGCCAAAGTAGAATCCATGTGGCTCCTGTGGGTTCTCTGAAGAAAATACTGAGGAAGTTGCATGAGGCACTGTCCAGGCAGAAATGACTCCTCCTCTTGCTGGTCAGGAAAACACTGTGACTAGGCAGAACTATCCAGAACACAAAGTTTCCATGTATATAGTGGGAAAAAAATTAATGGAATGTTTGACCATCCCCAAAATTAAGCTCATAAAATATTTTTAAGCAAATGGCTCTACTTTTAGCAGTTATTTACTGGATTTTATAGATCAGTGTTAACCAAAGTCATAAAAATATAATGAGCTAGACTGTGCGAAAGTGGCCATGCTTTCAATGCCGTTTCCCAGAATAACAATGTGTGGTTTGCATGTTTGTTGGGATTATGGGAATGTCCCAAAAAAAAATGTGTTACAAATTGTTGCAGAAATCAGAGTTAGCTACACAGGAAGAAGGAGACACAGTGTATCTCTTTTCCTCACTCACAATGCTATAGTGCTTTTATCCCTGTCTATTCCAAGTGCAGGCCCAACTGATGCAGTTGGCATGGGACAGAGGCCTTAATGCTCAGAGAGAAACTTTTTCTGACTCTCCTAGAGCTTCCTGACCCTGCTGCAGCTATTTCTAAGATACATCCCCTTGGAAGAAAGGCTCCTGTCTTCTAGAGTTTCGTGGTGAAATTCGTGCACCGCTGGCAATAATGGCAATGTATGATAAAGCTGTCTACAAGCCAGGGCAGCATCTCCTTCCCAGAATGCTCCACACTTGGGGCTTACCTGGTGTGAGAAGCAAGAACCAAAGTCATGGTATTACTGCAAAGCCCAGAGCTATGGGCAGCAGAAGGAGAGATTTGAAATTCAGCAAAGGGACCCCAGACCAGCAGTGATAAGTTGGTGTCCCCATAGAATCCTTCACACACTGGTCTTAACCCAAGTCTCTTTCAAGTCCTCCCAAATGTCCATCAGGACCACCCAAGGAGTCTGCCGTCAGAGCTGCCCCCAGCAATGCACACTGATCTCTGGACCCTGAATAGCCTCTGCCCTACAAAGGTCCGTAGTGGCACCGGTGGGCTGTGGTGGGAAGGCAATGTTCTATACTCCATACACTGTGTGATTGTCATAATAGGTACAAAGGATTGGTTGAAAACCCAGTGTCAGCCTACAACAACCAGTCCTATGAGGGCAATGAGGCTTGACTATTCTTTGTCTGAGGGATACATTAACATGGCAGCCTAATGTGGGTGGTACAGTTTCCTAGGCAGACGGTCCTGCAATGTGCAGGAAAGCTAGGTGAGCATGAGCCTGAATGAGCCAGCAAGCAAATTCCTCTGTGGTTTCTGCTTCAAGTTCCTGCTTGATTTTCTGACCTGACTGCCCTCAGTGATGGTTATGTGTCCAGGGAATTACAATAAGATATAAGATGAAATACACCTTTTCCTCCCCTGAGTTGATTTGGTCAGAGCACATTATCGCAGCAATAGAGAGGAAACCAAACCACAAGGTGAGATGACGGCACTTTATTTCTTGTTGGCAATGCATAAGCTTCCTCAGATGTTCTTTGTGCAACATAAACTGTTTTCCTGTCTGGGACTGAGCCGGTCCACCCATCTATGAGTCTCAGGCTTCTGCACAGCTCCAGGGTCTCTGGTGGATATAGTACTATGGTGATATTGTGTTCCCCAAAATATTGTGTACCCTAATAAACTTATCTGTGGTCAGAGAACAGAACAGCCACTAGATATAGAGGCCAGAAAATGGTGGCACACACACCTTTAATCCTAGCATTCCAGAGGCAGAGATCCACCTGGATCTCTGAGTTCAAGGCCACACTGGAAACAGCCAGGCATGGTGACACACACCTTTAATCCCAGGAAGTGATGGCAGAAAGCAGAAAGGTATTTAAGGCATGAGGACCAGGAACTAAAGGCTGGTTAAGCTTTTTAGGCTTTTGAGCAGCGCAGTTCGGCTGAGAGGCATCCAGTCTGAGGAAACAGGATCAGCTGAGGAATTGGCAAGGTGAGGTAGCTGTGGCTTGTTCTGCTTCTCTAGTTGATATTCCAGCATTCACCCCGATACCTGGCCCCAGGTTTGTTTTTATTAATAAGACCTTTTAAGGTTCATGCTACATAGTACCCATAGACCTATGGAAAGAACAACCATGACCAGGACTGCCGAGGAAAGGGTCCCCCTGGAGTTGAGGGTCCTGCCTCCAGTAGGACTCACCAGCCCTGTCTCTGCATGTTCTACCCCTGAAGAGATCCTTGAATGCAGTGCAAGTCCAGACAGGATACTATCTCTGGGCTGACTTCAGTTTGTCTCAGATCAGCAGAGTACACCAGAGACTTCATGAACATGTCCTGATGACAGGATCACCCTCCAACTCCTACACTCTTCCAAAGGGTTCTGAGCCCAATGGCATATATTTACCAAGTGACGAAGAAACTCCTGTCCTCCCCCAAGTCTACTTCTGCATCAAGCTAATGCACTGAACTTAGAGAACACCACTCACATTTATGGGCATGCCTACATATTTGTACAAAGCAAACTGAATATTAAGCTCCCTTCCTTGGGGTCCTCAGTCTCAGTTCTGCACAGCACCTTTTCCACTGAAAGTTTCCTCTTCCTTCACTCTCAGGCTGTACTTGATCATGAGATGAGCACCTGGGATCCTTAGGTACAGACTGCCCCTGAAATGGACACTGCAGAATCAGCGTGGAAACTGCTGAGCATTCCAGGCGAGCTACTCCCCATCAATCTCTTCCTCACAGTCATCTTTTGATCTTTGTTAACTGCTGCTAATGACAGGCAGCCAGGTACAGAGAAGAGCATGACTGAGAGGAGGAAAAGCGAGGCCCTGGTTCTTCTTTCTACTGAGAGCTCCGCTGTACAGCTTGGCTCCTTGTTCACTGAAGTTTCTCCCTTCAGTAGAAACAAGAAGGATTCCATATTGCCCTCCATACCATCCACATTGCCCCCCACCCCACGTCTTTAATAGTTAATCTCTACAGGCAGCAGTAGGGTCTAGGAAGTATCAGAGACCCGCCAGGGCAATGGATGGGTAGTCTACATTTAAACAAGTGTCCTGGGTGGTTTCAAAAGTGACAGACAAAAGCGAAAAAATGAAGAATGGCAAGGATGCAGGAATCTCCACCATCCAAACTTCAGGTCTGTGCCCAGGAAAGCAGACATTTCCAGAAGTGCCAGGCAACCTGGGAGCTTCATTTGTGTGTGTCCATGGGCACTTGTGGACTCCGGTACATACATATTTGCAAGGACAGCAGCTCCTGCTAGACTAGGATGCTTAGAGTCACTTAGTAGATCTGATCTAATGACTGAAGCCTGAAGTCAGAGAAGGGAAATGCAAAATGAGAAAGTTCAAAGTCTGGCCTCAGATCTGGGGTTGCAGGAACAAAACAACAATCAGAAGTCTCTAGGGTAAGTGCCAGTTTGCCTGTTCCAGTCCTGCAGCTCCTGAGCTGGTCCTCTGTGCTTTGGTGACAATGTATGTACCATAGCATCACAGGGTAGGTATGTAAATGAAGAGGTCCTTCCAGAACCCCAGAGGCTAAGTAACAGGGATAAGTCACCCTGCATTCTAAAGAAGGCACCAAGGAGCTGCAGAATTGTTCTGTGAGCTTAGTAAGTATGAGGGCTAGCTTGTGTCTCCCCACAGAAATGGTCACATCTCAGTCCTTGGATTTGTGAATGTGGCCATCTTGAGAAGCAGTATCCTTGCAGGTGGATTAATTTAAAGTCTTCAAGTAAGTTAATGGGTTTGGAGTCAAGTAAAGTGTGGACTGTTACTGCCAGGTCCACACCATCATCTAGTTAAGCATCATGTCCACCACTGCCAAGTCTGTAGTGTCAGTCACTGAGGCATCATGACCTCCACTGCCAGGTCTGTACTGTTATCCAGAGAGGCATCATGGTCATTGCTGTCAAGTCTATACTACAACCCAGAAGCAAAAACCACGTGAAGAGGGATAACCACCCTGCCTGCCTGGCTTTTTCTTTTATTTGGGTGCTCAGGTTGACACGGCAAACATTTCTCTTTGAGCCATCTCTCTCCATACCATGTCCAGCTGCTGTTTGTTTGCTTGCTTGCTTGCTTGTTTTATGCCCGAGGGAGTCAAATTTAGGTCCTCACTCTCTCATGGTGAACAACTTCCCAACTGAACCATTTTCCCAGCCTCCAATGAGCTCTCTTTTTAATGGCAGGAGACAAGCTAGAATAATTAGCAGAGACAATGTGCACAGCTATGTCTAGGCACACACTGGAGGAAGAGTGTAAACAGATACATTGTGGTTCATGGGGTGAACAGTGGCACTAATGTCATGAAAGGTGTCTCAGCAGGTCCAGAATCCAAAAATCCCAGATGAGGCTCTACCTGCAGGAAACCAGAAGCTTTGACACTGGGACCTGGTTTGCTACCTCTAGTCCTTTTGAGAGATTGTGTGAGACCTGAGAGAATGAGTTGGTAATGGGCTTCTATATTAATTTTAAGAAATGAGTGTGATTTTCTGCTGGCCGATTTTAATGTAATTCTGTAACACATTAGACCAGCCTTCACTGTCTTTGAAATGTAGTGTGTTAAGAATGGTATGCGCAGGTTAAAAGATTCTGGTTGGGAACACCAGGATTTACATGAAATTATCAGGCAGACTTTGATAGGAGCCTGGACGGACTCAAAAGAGCAAGTTTCATACAAGCCTGTCTCATTCCCTTTCAAAGCACCTTGATCTCCAAGCAGTCATCTATTAATTATATTACAGATAAGGTAAATAAAAGCTCGCAACGTTGAGATCACAGCTCCTTTCTTCTGGTGCAGACTAAAGGTAGGGACGGCTGTGAAGTCTGTGGGCATGAGGGATGAGAAGGTATCCCGTAACCAGGAGGCTGCGTTTATTTTGACACGTGATGGATAGATCTGAAGTTCAATGCCAGAGAGCTTCCCTGAGAGGGCTGCAAAGAAGGCTGTAGGAAGGCCTGGGGGCTCAGACCTTCCTGTTAGGGTTATTGGGGTTTAAATTGCAATAGATCTTATTTTAGAGAAGTTTTAGCTTCAGTGGATAAGGAAGACCATTCCGAGGTCCCATGGTCTCCCTGACCTCTGTTACACACCCACAATTCTCCCTGTCCGTGCCCCCACTGCAATGAGAAGAAATTTGTACCCACACCTACCATATAGGGGAGATTTGAAAGTGAATTCTAGAGATGATGTTCTGTGCCTTGACACTGATCTTCTGGCTCTGGCTGCCATAATCAAACACTACAGGCAGGGAAGGTGATGGACAGCAAAAATCCATTTCTCCGAATTGTGAAGACTGGGGCAGCAATAGTTCAATGTGCTAACAGATTTGGTGGGTGGTGAGGGTCCTGATGTGTTTGAAGGTTTCCCTAAAGTCCTAAATTGACCAATTCCCAGTCCAATAGTACTGATGGAGGATCTTTGACATGTCATTAGGTTGGTAAATGAGGACTATATTTATTGTTAAATCTGTCCTAACCCTCTCTTACATGCTTCTCTTTATTTTTTTATATTTCATTTATTATTATTATTATTATTATTATTGTTGTTGTTGTTGTTGTTGTTTTGGTTTCTACTTATGGTCACCAGGCCTGTGCCAGGTGCACTTCTTTTTTTAACTCTTATTGATTTTTTTGTGTGAATTTCACATCATACATCCCAAACCCTTTCATCTCCCCATCCCTCCATATCCACCCTCTGCCCTTGCAACCTGCCCCCCACAAAGAAAACAAAAAATAAATATTAAAAAAAATTAAAAGGAAAAAGGATGATGAAAAAATAAATCTTGACACGGAGGCTGCAGTGTGTCACACAGTAGACCCTTCTGTCCAAACAGCTTTACTTGCAAACTCTCTTTGGAATGAGTCATTGGTCTGGTTCGAGGCCTTTGGCTTCTGCTGCACCATCAATACTGGACCCTCACCAAGACTCCTCTCGGATATTCTGCTTTTGCCCTGTGTCATGGAGATCCTGCAGCTTTGATTCCACAGGAGTGGTCCCTTCATGTGCTCCAGCAGTTAATGGGTGGGGTAGATGTTGGGGTGGGCCAACTCAAAGCCCGGAATCTGGATCTAGGTGGTACCTGGGTTGATCAGCTTGCCCGCATTCCTGAACATGTGCCACCAGGACCAGCTATCCCACTTTGCCCAGGTGAGAGGTGGGGCCAGCTCTCCCACTTTGCCCAGGTGAGGGGCGGGGTTCAGGTGAGGGTTGGGGCCAAGGTGAGGGGCAGGGCTGGCCATGCCAGGTGTGACTCTTAAATCCTTCCTTATAAAGTATACAGCCTGTGGCATTCTGCCACAGTGGAACAAAGTAGACTGAGACCACCCTGGTTTCTGGTTCAACATGGTACTTTCTTGACATAAGCTCTTGGCATGACCACTTTCTCAGACTTCTCATAACAAAGTTAACCTCATCTGGGAAACATCACCCACATTCACTCTCCAAATGCCCATCTCTAACACTACTCCCAGGGGCTTAGGACCAAACCATGGTTTGGAAAAAGAAAAGCTGCAAGACAGATAGACAGACAGACAGACTTTCCACTGTCTAGCACCCAAAGCCTTCCATCTCTAACTGTTCACAGAGTACAGCACCTGGGAGCTGGGGAAGACTAGTCCTGCTCTGGCCAGGAAGAAGAAGTGTTTTCTGAAAACCCAGCTATGAGTGTCAAGTGGAAGTGATCCAAAAATATGACCAGTCATCATAGTTTAAACAAACAAACAAACAAACACAAAAAACACCATGAATTTGGCTTCAACTGAAATGCAATACATTAAGCCTGAAGATGTTACCAAAGCACATATTTGCTGCATCCTATTTCCTTATGTCCTGCCTAGTCCTAAAATGGTCTGCAGTCCTTTAAAGTAAAAACACATAAACCAAAAAGTTTATAATCGATGTCCATGAAGTCAGTTCTCTGGCAGTAAAAGCAAATGTTTAATAGAGAGAGAGCAGCTGAAACAGAATACAGGAGCTAAAAAGAGTGTGCTCTTTGTGTGAGAACAAATCCCTCACCCCAAGGGCTTCTGTTGGGGATGGGGTAGCCCGAGTCAGAGCTGAGACCCTCCTTCAGCAGAAAGACCTTCAAGGAATCCCAAATGCGTCTCTACCTAAGTTCTCCAGAGTGCATAGTCTAAAACCATGACCCTGGGACTGCAGAGGGTGAAAGCATTTTGAGATGGGACCTTTAAAGGGCAACTGAGTTAAAATGAAGATCTTGGGGTGGGCATGAGTCAACCATGATGGGTGTCCTCATCAGAAATGACGTACCTATCTGCAGAGTACTTTGTGTTCACTTACCTTTCTGGTGCAGGGATTTTGTTGGGCTTGAGCCTGTGCAGACTTTGTGCACACTGCCACAGTATCTATGAGTTCATACATGTATCAGTGTATGAAAAAAATTAAATTATAAAAACTACTTCTAGAAAGAAATCTTTATCAAGGCTATGTCTGGCCAGGTTAATGCACCTTTCAGAAAGGAAAAGGTTATCTCCAAATTAAAAAGTGATGAGCCCTGGACAAAGGCTTTTGAACACTGCCTTGCAAACTGCCTCAGTAAAACAGGTTTTATGGCAGGAGTAAGAAGTGGTCACAGAACCTACTTGGGGTCACTGAGTACATCTATCTGAAAATGGGAAGTCTGCACTTTGAAGGCTGGAAGAGGTGAGAGGCTCCTGGTCTTGTAGCTACTAGAATCAGGCCCCACTGTAAAATGTAGAAGAGAGGTCTCCACTGTGCCTAGTGGCACAGGCCTGTCACCCAACTACTAGGGAGCATCCTAGGACTGGGCATGGTAGTGCACACCTGTGATGCCAGTACTTGGAAATCTGAGGCAGAGGATTGCTTTGAGTTTGAAGCCAGCCTGGACTACATATTAGGTCCTTGCTGGCCTGGCTTATATTATAATGAGACCTTATATCAAAACAAAAGATCCAGCTTGGGCAATTTAGCAAGACACTGTCTCAAAATTAAAAATATGAAAGGGGTTAGGAATGTTGCTCAATGGCAGAGCACTTGCCTTGTCTGGGTGCGCAGTGCCCTGGGTTCAACTCCCAGTTCCAGAAAAAAAAAGGTTCCTTTCTCCAAGCCAACTAGCCAATGTGTGAATGTATGCTGAAACCTGGAGGTGACCACCCTCAGGAATCAAGGAGGGCAGCATCCCCCTCTTACCTTCATCGTCTTTCAACAGGTATCAAAATCAGTGATGTGGTTGCCAGGGAAACGTGATTGTATGGAATCCCTAGTCCTGCGTCTAGCCCTAAGCCCCAGCACAGAAACTCCAGAGTGAGCAGACAGATTTCATAGGGGACCATCCTGCCTCTGTGTAGGAGTGGAAGGCGCTGCTGAGGTGTGGTTCTGTGAGGACTGGGGCCATGACTCCCAGATCACAGTTCTGCTTCAGAGCCAGGCTTCAGCTAGCTGCCCACTCCTTTGCACTTGTCCCTAACAAGACCACAGTGATAAGCGGCGACAATTACTCATTTGTAGCTACAGAGTACCCAATCCCACGTAAATTTGTTTAGCTGGCTATTAATCCTGATCTTTTCATTAGGAAGAAAAGAAAAAGCTAAATGAATTCTGGGTGACTGTGGTGGACACAGACGTAGGAAGCTTTATAATCTTCGGGCACTCTGTTATCAATGCAACGACACTTTCGATTGAAAAATCAATTTTCCCCTTCACTCCTTTTAACCTCTTGTGCCATCTTCTTCCCTTGCCTGGATCCGGATAACATAACTCACCATGAAAGCCAGACAGAAACAGCCTTGGGCATGTCCACAGGAAACGCAAGTCCATCTGAGCTCAGGAGGGCTGTTCTCCTCCCACTCAGGCTGCTTTACCCCAAAGGCACCTTTCAACTCTCCTTATTAATCCTCCCCAGTCCTGAGGAAAAGCGAAGCCCAGTGTTTTCTGTTAATAATGCGCACAGGCAGGCGGGAGCTGGACAGGCTGTGCGGGAAGAAAGGAACATGGGCTTATTAGCCAGGCGCCACATCAGCCCGAGTGCACACACGTCAAGGTGTCTGGTGCTCACTGCCTGCTTGGCCGTGAGCACTGAATCACACACGGACGTCACAGACGGACGGACATGCTCGTGATGACACTAGGGCCTGAGCACAGAGCTCCATCCAGGTAGAGAACGGCTTTGCTCCTCAGGTGCTGAAGTGAGATTTGAGGACATCATAGTCAGATCCAGTCATGCTAAATCTTCACAGCTAGGGACCCTGAGTATGGAGCCATGAGTGTGAACTCCTTTGATGGCTTGGGACCCCGAGCCATGAAGACACACCTGTGCGTGCTCTCGATGGCTCATGCCTTCTGCTCCTTCCAAAGTCTTGCCAGAAAGAATACAGTTGTAGCTTCACAAGAGCTACCTGTGCCCTCAGCACTCCGTCGTCCTCTCCTGTAACATGGGGATCAGCAGCATCTGCCTCCCACTGCTGTGGTGATGGAGCGTGTGGGAACATTCCTGCTGCCTAGGACCTGAGTCTGTAAGGAGAGCTGAGGACCGCTGTCACTTCAAGTCCTGTTCAGAAACAGTGCATCAACTAAAAAAAGCACATAATACCTGTATTCCCCAGCTCTAGGGGCTGAGGTCTGATGAGATGTTACTTGTGGTTGCAAGCTGGCTGGCATCTCCCTGTATCACTGAAGGGCCAGACAGCTTCTTTTGCTGCTCTTAGGACCCTAACCACATTCAGGAGGGCCCCAACCTAGTGATCCTGTCACCTCCCTCAGACCTCAGCAATGGTGCCATTCTGTTACAGTGCTTCCTTATGGGACTATACTGTGTGTAATGAATAAAAGACTGTGTTGTGGCTCAGGCAGATCATTTCAGTCAGGGGCTGATTTCTTTCCCATTCCAAGAACAGGTAAGTCTCATTCTTTCTTATAAACCATGGTGAAATACGTGATGTTTCCTTTAAGAGACGGCTGCTGGCAGCTCGCAGTCATGGGAACTAGGTCATGGGATTTGCACTGTTAAATGTTCCCCCACTCCACCCCAGCTTGCTGGGCCACCCAGCCTCAGCTCTGTAGGAGGAGCTCATGGCTCTCTAACAATGTGAGTAGGAGCAGGAGACGAGTGGTTTGGACCAGCGTGGTGGGACTGGGAAAGTCATTGGTGACTGAGTGCTGACAGAAACAAAGGAGGGAGAAGCTGGATGCTGGCTCAAGATGGCAGAGTGCACAGTTGGAAGTAAGCTGTCCCCTCCATTCACTCTGAAGGGCAGGGTGAGTCTGGCACAGATTTGATGAAGGAAATCAAGGCTTCCCGTGGGATTGCAAGGCTGGAAAAGCCCATTCAGGAGCCAGGTGGGGACATGAGGCCAGGTGAAGAGGCCCAGGCTGCAGGGTCATCACCACTGATGCTGTCCAGGATCCTCAAGTAAATGAACTTGTGCAGGGAGTGAGAAACAAGGTCTGAGCAGGTGTTCTTGAACCTTCCAGAAGAATAGGGCAGGAAAAAAGGCAGCTAAAGATCGGGTATGCTTGGACACTAATCCTACAGTAAATAGGGCTGACTGTCCTGGTTTCCCTCCTATGAGAACAAGGGAGGTCAGTTGTGACAAACGCCCACAGAAAAGCTGCATGGTAAAAAACGAAACAAGATGCTGTTGGGGCTGTAGGCACAAGGTCTTGCATAAGGGAAGCTGGGTGGAGAGGGAGCAATTCATCCTGGGAGGGAAGACAGGAGAGCATGGAGTTGAAGGAGTAGACTTGATGCCCAAGGAGCTTTCTGGGAACATTTTAAATAAAGAGAAGGTTAGCCCAGGTAGATCCCTGCTTAGACCAGGCTAGAGTTCTCTGCTTATCAGTCACTGAAGGGAAACGTTGAGCCAATAGAAAGAGCAAAGAATGGAAGAAGGTAGAAAAGAGAAGCCATGTGTCAAAAGCCAAGTCCAAAGGGCAGTGGGAAAAAAAGGATCCCAGAAGAAGGCAGAGCCTGACCTTGTCACAGGGATGGAAGAGGCTGGTTCCTACATATAGAAGATGGGGTATGCTGTGGGATGGTCTGTATGTCAAACATGTTGCTTATTGGTCAATAAATAAAACACTGATTGGCCAGTGGTCAGGCAGGAAGAAGTATAGGAGGGACAAGGAGGAGAGAATTCTGGGAAGTGGAAGGCTGAGGAGACACTGCCAGCCGCCACCATGACAAGCAGCATGTGAAGATGCCGGTAAGCCACAAGCCAAGTGGCAAGGTATAGATTTATAGAAATGGATTAATTTAAGATATAAGGACAGTTAGCAAGAAGCCTGCCACGGCCATACAGTTTGTAAACAATATAAGTCTTTGTGTTTACTTGATTGGGTCTGAGCGGCTGTGGGACTGGCGGGTGACAGAGATTTGTCCTGACTGTGGGCCCAGCAGGAAAACTCTAGCTACAGGGGTGTTCCTCGGTTGACTGGCCCTTGGCTGACAGTGGAATCCTGAAGTGGGAAGTATGTGAAATGGATGTGTTCATGGAAGTGAAGCCACGAGATCTAGATCATGGAGGGTCCCCTGGCATCAGTAATGGCTCCTGTTGGGTGGACCAATACTCCTAAGTGTGTCTCCCCATGCTACACACAGGAATGCAGGGAGAATGCCAGGGTTTCCAGACGTAAGCAGGCTCATGGTACTCAACTCTTGCAAAGAATTCCCAATGTGTCTACCTTAGCCAGGCTTTAAGACTCCAGAGAGGGAGGAAACTGAGTGGCAGACAACAGTAAGTACTTACCTCACCCCCTTTGCCTTGTCCTTTCCCTCCTGCCCAGTGGCGCTCACTCCTGTACTCACTCATGTGGATAGAGCTTTCTGATTGCCCCAGAGTCTGAGAGAACAGGATTCTGACATTTCTGGGATACAGTATGACATGAGCACAGTATGGGATCTAGTCTGGGCCAGTTGGACCAAAGGAAGTACTTCCTGCTAGCTTGTGGGAGAAGGTTTCATTGCTCATAAAAACTAAAGTTGTTACAAGGGAGATTTACATGATTTAAATGTGAATTGCCCCCCCACACACAAACTTGTGTGCTTGAACCCTTGCTTTCCTTCTGATGGTGCTGTCTTGGGACGTTATGGAGCCTTTGGGAGATGGCCTGGTTGGAGGAAGGAGGCCCTGAAGGGTGTTCCTTAAGGACATCTTAGCCCTGTGTCCTGTTCTCTCAGTGTCATTCTGTCTGTCTCTCTGTGTGTGTTTCTTTGGGTATGTCTATATCTCTCTCTGTCTCTCTCCCTTCCTCCTCCCCCCATCTTCCTTCTGCTTGTAAGTTCCCCAAGATATGGGCAGGCAGCTGCCACACACTCTGGCATCCTCGTTTATCCTCTCAAAACTACAACAAAAAGTGAATCCCAACTCCTTAAAGCTGTTCCTGTTGGACATTTTTGTTGTGTCAATGAAAAAAGTAACCTGAGGGTTAAGATGCCAGCTGTGTGGTCCCTGGGGTTACAGGACATCTGTACTGGGATCTTGAGGAGAAGCATGGAGCACCACCTCCTCTTACCTTCAGGTTACTGTTTTTCACATAAAAAAAATCATGATATCACAACTGCTCACTGAGTTTGGAAGCAGCTGCCTTAGAGGACTGCACTGTGGGATAAAAGAATCATAGCATTCCAGCCATCTCTAGGGGTCATTTCCCACTGCAGCAGGAAGTAGGCTACTTGTGAGCATTACCTTTCACAGAGGTCTGGTCATCACATCTGCCAGAATGCAGAGCATAGTACAAACATGGTCACAACCAACATTTTAAATGACAGGAGTATAAATTAGAAACCACAGGGGTGTTATACACACTGAAGGAAAGGCCATTTTTATAAGGCTTTTCTTCAGTCACATGTGTCCCTCATATGAATGCACATGTATGTGTGTGCTACGCACATGTATGTGTGTGCTATGTGTATATTTCTTTCATGCGTTGTTGACTCTGTTTTATATTCCTGAAAAGAGCGATTATGCTTGAAATGATTGCACTAAGTGATTTTAATCCCAGTCTAGTGCTCCTTGGGGACTTCAGTGACTCATTCCAGATTCCCTAGTGGGTTTACAGGAGCTCCACACTATTCCCCCCATGAAGCTGAGTTTTACAATTGTTGAGTGTGAAGTGCTCTATCACAGGTGTGGCTATTAGAATCCTTCACAGATGAACATCCATGAGTGGCTCTCAGAAAAGCAACAAGATAAGTAGGGCCACTATGTTAATCGGAGTCCTCTACATGAGATAACCAATGAAATGCAAATAAAATACAAATGGCATAGATTGCATTGACTTTCACGATCCAC
This sequence comes from Peromyscus nudipes, assembly GCA_902168325.1. NCBI lineage: Eukaryota > Metazoa > Chordata > Mammalia > Rodentia > Cricetidae > Peromyscus > Peromyscus nudipes. The sequence continues at coordinate 24,048 of CABHPH010120337.1, forward strand.
TCTGGACAGCTGAACAATGACCAATGACCGTCTTCACACAAGTGAGACTGGGAACCTGGTCGCTCCCTAGTCTAGACGGCTGGTGTGTCAGCCATCCCAATTTGACACTGACAGCCTGGAGAACTGCTAGAAAGCTGCTGGCCTGTAGTCTATGTGTAAAGCAGGTAAAATGAGTTCAAATGTCAGAGGAGGGTGTCAGCATCACGACGGTAAGGAGTAGATACACTCACCAACAAGGCGTGAAGGTGGGAGGTAAAAGGTTGAATTGCTCTCCCCTCAGTCTTCTCATCTGGGCTTCCAAAAAATTCTGCCCATGTGGGGTTAGGGATCCTCAATCCCTCAGATAATCCCCTCTAAAAATGCCTTCACAGACCCCTCCAGATTTGTGTCTCTTGCTTGACCCCAGATCCAGTTAAGTTTACTACTAAGGTCAAACACCATAGATGTTACATTTAAAAAATGATAATTATCCTGGAGAGGTCCTCACTGTGGTTTTCGTAGTGATGATGTGTAGCCAGCCCACTCTAGTACTGAACAGATGGGAGCAGACATATGTCTATGCTGCATCATTCTGAAAATCCGTTTCATAGTCAAAACATCGATTATTGTAAGCTGAAATTTTTAATTGTTTTTATAAATGTCTATTCGTATATAAGTGTTTTGTCTTTGTGCAAATATTGGCACCATGTGTATGCTGGAGCCCGCAGACATCAGAAGAGGTATGAGATCCCCTAGAATTGGAGTTACAGGTGACTGTGAGCTGCCATGTGGGTGCTGGGAACTGAACGTGGGTCCTCTGCAGTTGAAGTTCTCAGACAGGAATGTCATGAGGAGCTTCCCCTGAGAAACTGGCCTGATGTCTGGAGTTGAAGGATTGAGAACAGTGGGGACCTTGCCCATTATTGTTCCTGTTACAGGTGAATAAAGGCATAGAAGGCCTTGGTGCCTCTCCCTCCCACAGGACACGCAGTTGTGGTTGAGAGTGTTGATCCCCAGGACGCACATCTGCAGGGTGCACTGTGTTTAGCTATGGTGTGTATGGTGCACTGGTATAACTTGGATATGGAGTTCTTCACTCATCACTTACCTGAGTTCTCCCAGAGGCAGCTCAGTCAATGACAGTCCATGTGCATATTCATATGCACACATACACACACATGCGCTCACACAGACACAATATATGCACATACCACATACACTCATACCACACACAAACACACACATACACACACACACACATGAATCAGGTCTGTGGTGGTATTGTGTTCCCCAAAATATTGTGCACCCTAATAAACTTATCTGGGGTCAGAGAACAGGACAGCCACAATATTAAACATAGAGGACAGGCAGTGGTAGCACACGCCTTTAATCCTAGCATTCCAGAGGCAGAAATCCATGTGTTCAAGGATACAGCCAGGCATGGTGACTCATGCCTTTAATCCCAGAAAGTGAGCCTTTAATCCCAGGGAGTGTTGGCAGAAAGCAGAAAGATACATAAGAACCAGAAACTAGAAACATTTTGGCTGGTTAAGCTTTCAGGCTTCTAGCAGCAGTTCAGCTGAGATCCATTTGGATGAGGACTCGGAGTCTTCCAGTCTGAGGAAACAGGACCAGCTGAGGAACTGGCGAGGTGAAATAGCTGTGGCTTGTTCTGCTTCTCTGATTTTCCAGCATTCACCCCAATAACTGGCCTTGGGTTTGATTTTATTAATAAGACCCTCTAAGATTCATACTACACAGGTCATCTTCTAAGATATTCTAGATATGAACGCAAATCTCAGAAAGAGCTAGTTTCATTAATTTTATAATGAAAATTAGTACCCCAAATAACCACACTGTCACATTTTTTTAAAGGGTAAACCTTTCTTTGTCATTAAGAAATCTTAGACATTCACAGCAGTCTAAAGCAGCAGCATTGAGCAACATCTCATCGTTTGACAGAAAGCAGGATCCACAGCTTTCTCCTGCTCTCGCTGACTTTCACAGCGTATGTGGTGAATGGAAGTATGGCTTCAAGTCCATATCCCGGGTTTTGGATTAAGTCACAAATGTAGTCAGTTCATATCATTGTCATTTGGCATCATAATGGAAGCATATTTGTGTCACAGCCATCACTGGTAACATTTACCATCTCTGTGTTGTGGGAGTGTTCCAGCTCCTCCCTCCTAGCTGTTGGGAAACACACAGCATGTCATCATGACTGAGCCACTGGAGTGTACAGCAGGAGCATGGATGTGAGTGGAGGTGCTGTGAGGGCTGTGGGAGGCTCTGTGGTGTCTTCTCTTCTGGAGGAGATATGGTGCCTTTGGCCATGGGGCGGTAACTTCAGGATTTAAATCCCTCCCTTTGTGGAAAGCTGAGAACAGGTAGAACCATTTCTTGATTCTGATCAGGGTGAACATGACTTGCATTCAGCCGCGTTGATTTTTCTTCTGTTGCTTAAGAGATTGTTGAACATGGTGCATCTCCATTGTATGTAATTGTGATATGGTAACTATGGGGGAGGCAAATCCCTCAGAAATTTCAAGCTTTCACATGGGCCCCTGGCACTCTAGAAGTTTCCCCTGCTCTAGTGCCTTCTAGTCTCGGCTTAGTTTCCTCCTTTCAGCAAAGTCCTTCTGAGGCCCTGTTCAGAAAATGCTGCAAGAAGACAGCCCTGTGATGTCTCCAAAACACTTTTTTATTCCCATCCCATACATAAGCAAGATGATGCTTTGCATCTTTTTGTCACTGACGCCCTTGGAAATCTCAACGGGATAAAGCAATGGGATGAAGTGGACCCCCAAGAGGAGTTATTTCAGCCAATGAAACTCTCCCTGTGGAAACGATCAGATCACTGGGGTTAAATTCTGCCACTCTGGGCTGTCCTGAAAGCAGGAGCCAAGAAGTTTCATGGCCATTCAAGAGCTAAGACAGGAAGAAGAGCTGTCGCATGGTCCAGATGCCTCAGGATGCATAGAATACCAAATCCAAAGGGTCAGTAGCCCGTGGGACAGGGTTTGTCTTCACAGGGGGCACCCATTCTCTCATAAACTCTGTGTGGCGTATTGACAAGGGAAACACAGACAGCAGGACAGCAAAAAAAAAAAAAAAAAAAAAAAACCTCAGGTGATAATTTCTGTACAAAGATTCTGTCAGCTCAGGGGGGCCCACAGAGTTCTGGACAATGGCTGCCCATATGCAGGTAAAGACTGCTGTGGCCAAAGGCCAATCTTGTGGCATAGGGAGTAAGGGATGTCCGTGACCCAGCCATGCAACCCAGGGTATCAGTCAGACCTTCTTGCTGTAGTCAAAGACGTGAGAAAAATGTCTAAAGGGAGACACATAGACTCTTGCTCACAATGTCAGAGGATTCAGCCTATCAAGGCTAGAAAGGAGGACACGTTGGGACAGAGGAACTAAGCCAAAAAGTAGAGAAAAGACAAGGAGTGTTCAAGGTAAGAAATGCCTCTCAAATACACACCCATAGTGACCACTTCCTCCTGCCCAAGCCCCACTTCCTCAGTGTTCACCACCCCCCACTTAGATAACTCAAAATTTAAATCCATGAATGAACTGAACCACTGGCCAGACAGAGTCCCTGCAGCCATTCTCTCGGAAAAGTCTTCAGGTGCCAACCTTCTAGACAACTCCCAACCCAATCAAGCTGACAGCCGAGATGAACCGTTGGACTGAGGTGAATCCTCAGAAGGTCCGTTCGGTGCTGTGGAGGAAATACTTGGTGTTACAGTGCGGTTTAAAACTGTTCAGCGCTGACAAGAGCGAACGCCCCAAACGCGGTCCCTTTGATATCCCTGTGACAATCAGAATCTTGTCACTGTGGTGTTCATTGCTGTAGCAAAGCGTTCTGACCATGAGACTAGGCAATCAGCCTTGCAGGTGAGAGGCCACGTACTTAGAAAAGCCAAAGTCAGTCACCATGGTGAGCCTATTTGCCCAGCATCAGGACAATTAAACACAACTCCATGGTTTTCCCATGACATCCATGGATGGAAAAGGTCGGCTATCTCTCTGAATTATGGAACAACTATTTTATTTCCCGTGGTCTGTTGTCAAAGAGTCACTTACAAGACATTAATATCAATTTCACGTTTGGTTATTGGAACTCATATCTCTGGCACACCCTGAAAGACAAGACTGAAACCATCAGAGCCCCTCACTTTACAGTGACCTGAATTCAGCATCCGACGCTAAAGTCAGGACATGAGATTTGTGCGAGGAGATAAAAGGCGACCACATGTGGCCTGATATTAGTGGCAGATGTGATTGTCGAGGGTGATGGCATTTCCTCTGACTTGGACGCAAGCATGACTAGCAGCAGAAGTATGCTTTGTTCCCGCCCCACGTGCTCTCAGTACTGGCAGTTATCACTTCCTTCAGCTTCTCAAATCAGGCCTTATCCTGCCCACTGCAGATGCTGCCCTGGTGCAGCTCAAGAGGCAAAGGTACGGACAGCCCTTTGTAAGTCTCCAGATCCCTGTGTTAAAAATAAGGGCTGAGGGATTGCTGCTCCCTCCTGCCTCCCCAAGTCTGCGCGTTTCCACGTACGCGGCGTTCCTACGGCTGTACAAATAACCCATTCTCTGCAGACGTGGGGTCCCTCCGTCCCCGGACCTTTTCTCGTGGCGTCCACGCCCCCCTCACATAGCTCCTTGCCCCTTGACACCCTTTAATTGACTGCAAATGAAACTTTATTGCAAAATGCCTGCAGCTTTATTAAGCAACTGGATTTACAGGCAATAACATAATCAATATAACATTAATATTGCACATAATTAAATAAGATTCCTACAAGGTCCTGCCTGTATCCTGGAATATAGAGAGGCTAACTGTTTTCACCAATGGCTTTAACCTGGGACCAGGGTGGGGGGGGTGAGGGGGGGATGTGGAGGGGTTTTGAAACCAAACTTGGAAGCACATAGCACATAGTTCCCAGCTGTTCTTATTTTTAAGTATTTCATCTGAAACGCATAGGAAATGACCCTGGCAACCCACAGGAAGGCTCTGTCACTCTTTGTTTTCCCCAGGACACCTCTCTTCCAGGCCTGGGATGGGGGGAATCAGACTCTGGAATGACTAATGCTCTCAGGGCGCACCAAGACCAAAAGGCAAAGAGCTAATTGAATGAATTTGAATGAATTGAATGAATTTGTTTCCCCACCAAGGAAAGAAGGCTGAGCCACTGAAGGCTCTTGGGACATTCCAGTACAGGGTGCCACATCTGCCGGGAAATGAAGAACTGAGGCCTAGAATGGCATCAGCCAGCCTTGTCTCGAGGGGCCTTAGAGCTCATATTTTAATTGCAGGGAAATTCCCTTAGAATGCTCTTGCAAGAGGCCCAGAAAGCAAAATACTACAAGAAGGCAGTGTGTTTGGTGGGAACATTGTACATGTGCACAGCCAATAGGAAGTGTGAAAGATACACACCACATCAGGGAACTGTCAGGAGAGGGAGGCCACTGACTTGTTCACTCCACGTGGGTCACCTGACCTCCTCGAGCAGCTTACTTGCGATGTTGGTCACCTTGTAACCTGCAAACCAGTTTCCTCAATACTCACCACATGACCACCTACACCACCAGGCTGGATAGAGTGCTAGAGATGGATGCATCGGTCTAGCAGAGGGGTGTGCAAACCATTTGTGCAATGTTGAGGATGGTCTCTGTGATGCACGGAGGGAGAGTGAGACCATAGCAGCAAGCCCTTGCCTCAGGATCCACTTTGCCTGTTACTGTGGTGAGGCTCTTTGCAGGAAGACCTCCACCCCTGGGAGGCAGCTGTTTTCCAGGTAGAATGTAGCTCAGGCTGGGTATAGGACCCCTGATGCAAATGAGAACTCATTGAACATCTTCCATGCCCAAAGCCTGGCATAGGCCCAGAAACTAAACAGTTGCTATTAGCAAAGTGAATTTTGACAGCTTTTTGGAAGAGCTATGGGTCTTGATGTTTACATTCAAAGAGCACAAGACCATGTTGCCAAGATCCAGCCAATGGGAAGGGTGGAAAGATTCAGCACCAGGATGATCGCAGCATGACTAGGCCAGAATACTGGGAAGCTTGATGCCTAGGAGCACACATCAGAGGCTCTCCTGGACCAGTCCCAAGGTCAAATGAAAGCCACCTGGTGGGTCAGGCTCCAGGCCTGGGGAATGAAGTCAGGGCATGAAGGCTGAACATCAGAGAAAGAATCTGTTGGACCTGGTGGATCTGTTGAACTTGGCATGAGCAAACCATACCTTAATGAAGGTCAATGCCATTTCCTCTGGACCCTCTGTCTCTCTTATCATCACAGTAGAAATCTCCATATGCATACATTCTTATAAACACGTGGATCCATTTTCTTAGTTGTAAGATTGAGTCCATGACACTAAGAGTGGATAGCATTCCCCATGTAAGCACGGTTCTGCCCACAACACCCATTTCCCCTCCCCAATGCACTCATTTACTATCTAAAACAATCATTAGGTCTTTTACAACAGAGATTAAACCTTGAGTACAACCAAAGAGTAGATGTCCTATAGTTAAGTGGTGGCCTTCCCTTCCTATTGACACAGAGCCACTGTAACTCCTCTTGGCCCACACTGACCCTTCCTCCCAGGAAGCTTGTGATGCACTTCCTAGTGTCTGGGGAGCCATGGGCAGCTTTGAGGAAGCACAGAGAGAGGAGAGACAGAAAAGCAGGGCCTGGTTTCTCACCCTTTTGCCTCTCAGCTACAGTATGTGTGTGTGTGTGTGTGTGTGTGTGTGTGTGTGTGTGTCCTTTTGTTTCCTATTCTGCTTAATCCACCTCAGCAACTGTGTCATGTGTAAATGGGGCTGGAGTTGAGCATTTGTTCTAGATGTGCATTGGAGCACCAGAGGCTGCTATAATACTGCTGGTGACATTCCCAGGTTTTCTGTTTGTGATGGAGACATATATTTCTGAGTGAGGATGACAGCTAGTGAGCAAAAGGCTTGAGACAACAGAACACACACCAGGGGCACAGACTTCCAGATACATGCCTACACACACAACACACACACACACACACACACACACACACACACACACACACACTACACAGACACATCTGCACAAACATATATATACATACACACGAGCTACTTGAACAATAAAGAACAAAACAACCCAAAAGTCTTTTTATTGAACTAATGACAGTTTTAAAAGCAGGAGAGACCATGAAGTCTAGAGCATCAAGTAATTCCACCCCCAATGCAGAAATACTCTCACTGGCAGATATCTCCCAATACTTCCTGGAGTAACTCTGGCATTTCTGATGAAAACCTTGTGCTCCTGACCAGTTTCTGTTGGAATTACCTTCCTGACACAGCTGCCTTCTGTCTGCTGCAGTGTGAAGTGTAAGGTCCAACCTCTCAGGAGAAGGTGCCTCTCTTGCAGTCCTTAAAGCAGCACCATCCCAAGAGCAGAGAGGTTGGATCAGCTTCCCCTCCTGCTGACAAAAGACATCAGCAAAACTCTCAAGCCTCTAGCTGACTGAAGATAAGTTGTCTGCTCAGGTAGAAGTTAGCCATGACACAGCTTGCTGCTCAGGCAGGATCTGAAATCCCATCCTACAGAACTTGCAGAACCATAATAAACACATAGCCATGCATGTCGTGTTTGCCTTTGTGCTGTTACAGGTATAAAAGTCCCAGGTGGGACTACTGAACAGAGAGAGCCTTGGTCCATAAAGGAAATGCAAAGACACAGGCTTTCTAATTGTTCTGTGGTTCAGCGAGTACCACAGTGATCCATGGAAAACATAACGATGAACTCAAGTCAGTGGAGTCCCTTGCTTCCTTGGGCCACACACAGGAAGAGGGAAATGAGCTTTCATTGGTAGGCTGCAGCTTGTTTAGCCTACTGAGAAGAATGATAGTGTATTTGTTAATGAGTGTTGCTTGAAGGGATTAAAATACCAATGGCTCAGTCTAGAGCTAAGGAAAACAAGATGGAGGAGAGAGCAGTAGCAGGATGTGCTGACTCATTGTCTGGCCTCCTTCCCTATGGTTCTTGAGCACCAAGACCTTCAGACAGAGCATCCCAGGAAGATGATGCCTGGACCACTTGGCTGATCCCTTGAAGAGAGAACATCCCCAGTGACCTACTGTGACATTTAGAGACATGTCTGTGGAAAGCCCTCAGGGTGCCTATTCTTATGTGTCTCCTTGCCCATCCTGGAAGAGAGGAGAAGAAGAAATGTCAAGAGATGCTCCATGCTCTGGGAGAGGAGGTGCAAAATGCTTTTGACCACAGAAAGCTGGTGTCTTTGTTCTGCACAGATAATGTTGTCAGTGACATGCCAGCTTGTCCCATTTGAGCATAAAAATATTCTTAAGAAAATAAACATTGGTCCCTAGTAATGATAAAAAATTGGAATTAAAGTTTTAAAAAAATAATAATAATTGACTTCCAGTTGGACCAGGTCAGTTCCAAGGGATCAAGGGAATAATGGCAGAATCAGAACCACACAGATTCATTCTGGAATGTACAGTTCTGCATGACTATTGCTTGGTCAACAAGAGTCAACAGAAGAGCCCCATCTTGTGAGACAGCCATGCTAAGTGTACTTTCAGAAAATTCCATAAAAGTCAGTGTTTCACCATTCAGTGGAAGACTGGTAAATGTCAACGCCTGCAGCAGTTACATGGGCAATCCATGACCCATGAATCAGCCTGAATATGGGCCCACAGGAGCTGTCAGGGCCAGGCTTTGTGTAGACATTGTTTAAGACTGTGAGGTGGACAACATCTAGTTACTATGTGAACTGTTACAGTTCCATGCACTGACTGCAGCTCACCCAAATGAAGTTTTCATCCCTGGTTTCCCCATTGAAACTCTAGCTCTAAAGACAGGACATGAGAAAAACAGACCCTTTGCATCCCTCACCATGAGGAGTAAGGGGGGCCATCTTCCCCAGAAACCACTTGACTCTCCTGCCAACATGAACATACATTTCACAGATTTCATACTCCTTAAAAAAAATTGTCAAAGAAAATGAAAGACTACATAGTGCACAGAGTGTGAAGCCAGCACAACCCTGAAGAGATGTCCCCTTTGGCTGTCAAAATTAAAGGAGGATTGCATAATGATTTTAAGAGCCTCAAAGGGGTGCTTGAACTTCAAAAGCCATCCAAATGAACAGTGGACTTTGATAATTGTAAATGTATCAGAAACATGTGTGCTGAACTCAACCCCTCAAAATAATGGATGGGTATACCCAAACGCATAGGCTTTGAGCACCCCAAACTTCTGAAAATATTGGGGGTTCAAAATAGAAGGCTTTTTAGGGAAAGCCAAAGCCGTGTGTTGCGATTCATGTATGTACATCTTATCAAGATGTTTTTTGTTGTTTCCTTTAAATATCTGATGCTCAAGGAGATTGGGGAATATTTTTACTAATTTTTCCCCAGTTTTTCTTTTTAGGAATAAGATATATTTCCCAGGGGAAAGAATCCACTTGAGTCCCGTGGATTAAGCTGGTTTCAAACTTGGTTGAGAAATTCTTTGGGGACTGAGAAAGTGACACCTTGGGAAAAGTACTTGCTCATGGGGGAAAAAAACACTTGAGTTCAGGTCTCAACAATCCACATAAAATCATGTGCAGTCCCAATGGTGGGGGTGTGGAGACGGGGCATCCATTGGCTTGTCAGGCCAGCCAAGGCAGCTGGAACAAAAATGGAGACTCCAAGTTCACTCAGGGGTCCTGTCACAAAAATAGGGTGGAGAACAATAGAGAAAGACACCTGACATTAACCTCTGGTTTCCACATGTGTACAACACACACACACACACACACACACACACACACACACACACACACTCACACACTTCTGTTTCTATCAATACTTTCCACTGTGGGTGACTAAGAAAGGCAGATGAGGTGGTCCCTGGCTGCCAGGGACTTCCCCCTTGAGATAACTTTTGCCAGTGAGAAGTTTTCCAGCCTTGTACACCAGCCCTCAGCTATCATCTGCACCTCTCACAATACTGTTTTCTTACTGACATTTCCAGTCTCTTTCTTGCTTGTGTAGCTGAGGTCCCATCAGCAGTCCTCTGTGGGCATGTGCACCGAGTGGGAGACTCTCCTTCGCACATCCTTTAGCTGAATCTTAGACAACTGCCACCACTGTGACATTAGCAGCTGCATGACTATGAAAGGGAGAGCGTAAGCAAACACTGCACAGGCGTAGATTAGTCGCACGAATGACCGGTGAGTTGCAGGTGGGAGGAGAACTCGCTCGGACCTGAGAGCCCAGAGAGGCTGCAGCTACTGTTTGAACTGCACCACTTGCAATGCATTCCAGCTCCCGCCATGAGTTGCAGAGGGTGTCAGGCGGAGTTTTATGACCCCTCTTTTGCTGTGGGGCTTTGAAAAAATGGTCCTGCTGACTGTGGATATAGTAGAGTTTCTATAACGGTCTATCGTCATGGGCAGTTTTGTATGACCATCCATGTGTCTGCCAGGACTAGCACGGCCGCTAAGAAGCTGGCTACAGGACAGGTACTGCACCATGCTCCAGGGAATCCTACCATGGCTACCACAGATTATTTTCACCATTCAAGATCAAGTTGCTCAGAACTTTGCTGTTCTAGTTCAAGTATCAATTAACCCAGAAAAGTGACACAAGCTGATTCTGCAACAGGAAGTGGTTGTCTGCATCTCAGGACCCAAGTGGCATTCTGTCCCATGGGGTGGCTCTACTGTAGCCCTCAGTATGACCCTACCTAAGATTCGGATTCCTGGAGTCTACCCTAATCCTGCCAAAACAGAAACTAGGGAGGAGGCTGAAGGCAAGTATACTGTGATGAGCTTCTCCGAAAGCTCCTCCCCTCTCCCCTCTCCCCTCTCCCCTCTCCCCTTTCTCTTTCCTTTCCCTCCTCTTCCCTACTCTCCCCTCTCTCCTCTCAGATTTCTCCCTCCCCCAACTTGAGTAACCCTCTTGAACCACAGACTCTCTGTACATAGGCATGAAGCCGTCTTTCACTGGCTTGCCTTTATTGCAGACAGGCAAGGTACAGCTTGTCTCTCTTGCTGGGCACTGACCCCTGCCTGAGAGCTGGGGTAACCTTCATCTGCTGGCAATGGCAATGTCTTAATTTGGTGAGTCATAGCCCTCTTCAGAATTCCCCCTTCAACAGGTCTCTGTGCATATGAACTGACAGTCCTAAGTCTTCTTGGTACTGGTACAAAACGCCTGATGCTTCCTTGGAGACAATTGGTCTCTGACTTCTCAGGTGCTAAGCATACCTGATTCCTTGTTATCGCTACAGCCATCATTAATCATTTCTTTCATAAATGCAATGCTGTCTGCCAATTTCCCTGAGATTATATTTGCAAACTCAAACTAAAACTGTGGTGAGCAAGGAAAGCAGCAGTAACTTCAGACGTGGCTACAAGAGCAGACCCTCTGGATCTCCCCAGGAGGAGCAAACCAACAAAGGAATCATAACACCTGGGAAGGGCGAGATCCCGGTGCAGAGTCTTCATGCTGAGAACTGAACAAACAAGTCACAGCTCTAATCCAGGGATGGAGAGCCCAAAAATATCCTGAAATGTTGCAAGTGGGAGTAATTCACAACCAGACCAGTCAGGTAGCTTCAGAAAGAGTCAAGTAAAAAAGCTCTCTGAGTTTCAGGATCCCCTTGTGAACAGCTCAGAGGGCATAGGCAGAGCCCAGCAATATGGAAACACACTCAACCAGAGGATTGTCCCCCAAGTCTGTGCCCCAGCATCCACTAGGACAGGCAGCTAGGACAGGCTCTGTTTAGCAGATGCTTGTAGAGGTGGTAATGTCAAGTTTAGGAGGAGGTGATAGGTCGTCCCGAGAGGGTGCACCTGTGAACCTAACTGTAAAAAGGTCTTTCAGCCACAGATCATGTGGACTCCCAACTGTTCACTTCTTAGGGCACTTCCTGCTCCGCTCCAGTAAATGAACACCCACAAGTATAAACCAACAATGCAGATATCAGAAGAGGGCAGGCAGGAGCAATGTTTCCCAGAAACTCGCACTCACCTAATGGGACCTCCTCCACACTCCCGTTTTGAATTATGCCAGGCTGAATCTAAGTGGAGGCTAGCACACCGGTATTGCTGCCTCTCATCTTTTATAAAAGTCACCACAGGAGACCAAAGTCAGAAATACGCCATTCTGATCAACAGGACACATCTGTGGTGAATCCACACAGAAGTAATTAGTTTCCTGGTGGTGTTTTTACACTGGGGGCTTAATGCAGGACCCCATTATATAAACAAAAACTCCAGACAGCTCTGGCTGCCTGATAAAAAATAAATCAGATTGCAGAAGGGGGTTTGGCCAAGCGCTGCTACAGGCGATGACTTGTAATGAGGTATTCCAACACTAATTATGAAGCTTATTAAAGAGAATTGTCAAACTTGTACTAAAGTGTATACTATAATCATGTTAAAGTAGGCGGGCCTGGGGAGCACACAGCCCTCCGTCACCTTGCCCGGCAGAACGGGCCATGCAGGCACCATCAGTGCCTGGATCAAATCACAGAAACAACATTATCATGCTTGGCAAATTGGTCAGGATAAATCTGATGGCGAGACAGGTGAGAATCCCAACAGCTTGGTGATAATTCACACATCAGAGCTTCCCTGTTCGCGAACATCTGCCAGGGAAGAGCTCGGAAACTGTCAGGAGCAAACACCGCCAACACAGTGTTTTATTATTAAACTTATTCCGAGGCTTCTCTGAGGTTGCAGAAGCAATATTTCAATGTACTCTTTCAGGAGGGAAGGAAAAAAAAGATTAATAAAGATGTTAGGAAGCTGAACCGCTGTGAGATGTGTTTAATTATTCCCCACAGGACTGCCCCAGCAATCTGCTGACATTTAGCCCCGACCTTGCAAATCCTCAGTAAATATTAATATATCAACTCAAACAGGGGCCGTTGTTTTATTGGTTCACGGAGCTCGGAGAGATTCGCCACAGCGGTGAAAAATAATGTGCAGAACTGAGGAAGACGGGCCGCTTTGATTTCACCTTCTGCTGCACACGTGAGCTGGGGGCATCAACAAAATGGCAACGCAGCTGCTTCACCGCAGCCGTGGAGTGGCACTTCAGATGGCTTCGCCTCCCTTTGTACAGCCTGCCGGAGTAATTCCAAAACCACAGTGGCCAGAGACTAGAAAGCAGGCAGAAGGGGAGACCGTGCTAGAAAGGCGAAATCTCACTTCATTATCTGGGAGCGAGTAGAGATTTTAATATGACAGAGGGTCTAGTTTGTCTTCCAATCTTTCCTACTTTGCCAGGGGAGTGAGCCTAGTACAGGTCAGCCAGACCAGGGTACCACCTTGGGACCGAGACTCAGCCTGCAGGCCCTGTTTCACCTTCGGAGGCTTTTTGTAGCCCCAGTCCTCAGGACTGTATGTGCATATTTGAAAATGGATGTGGCTGGCGTGCCAATTCGGGTTTTCTTAAAGAGACGGTGATCCCCAAAATGATGGCTGCTTTTGTAACATTCCTGTCGGGAGGGTTATATTTTTAATTGTTTTCTTTGTCAGTGCCTCAAAAGTAGGCATCTATTACTGACTTAATGCCCCCCATTATTCTCAGGTCCCTGCAGGCTGCATGCTTGCTGTGAACCCATGCCCCCCCAAAGTTCGTGGGTGCAAGCAAGGGGCTGCCGAAGTGCACTTGGCTTTCAGATGTACGCACTGCTGAGCTAATGTGTGATTAATTTTATTCATAAAAATGTTAATCACTTCATTGTGAGATCCTTTTAACATTCAGGGCAGCCCGCACCTTGCTCGTTCCTCTCACCCACCCTCTCGCAGTCCTTTTTTGTTTGTTTGTTTGTTTTTTTAATATTTCCTGACATTGTTGAAGCTTTCCAAGGAACCATCAATTAAGCATACACTTAAATGTCAGTAACAAGCACAACAACAAACAAGCCAACGGGAAGAGACAGGAAAGACTCCAAGACTGACAATGACCAGCTCAGTCTGGTCTTCTGCATAGTGTGACTCCAGCACTCAGGTCCTCTCCCATCTCTTGAGGTTCTACAGCACCAACCAAGAGCCATCTCCCCAACTGGAAAATAACTAGGGGAGAGGTCAGGCTACTTTCTTCCCCATTGTGGACTGGGGGAGGGGGTGTGGAGGGGAATGAAAGGAAAGAAATTAAAAGAAGATGAACTTGGAATTCAAAATAAAAGTCCTCTGTTTAGGTGATTTAACCTACAGTCCATGATCCAAGGCAGGCATCTATGGTTGTGAGTCCAGAAGCCTCCTGGGCAGGGCAGGGAGAGGAACTGGCCTTAGGTGGTACGTTCACCCCTGCCTCGGCCCTCTGTTCAGCCTAACCATAGCATCCTCTTGGACAACCAATATACTCAAAAAGCTGGGAGAAGGATTGGAGAACCAGGAACAGCCCAGGAGTTTTCAGAAAACCATCAGTGTTTTTTTTTTTAAAAAAAAAAAGGCTGGTACTTGGGCTCAAGGACCCCTTGTTGCCTAGAGGACAGTGAGTGCTCTTACTTTGCAGGTTGATGACAGGGGCATCAGAGTGACTTCCAAGTCTCAGACCAGCACCGCTGAGTCCTGTGTGGGTCCTATCCCTGCTAAGACTCTTGTGCCACACTCAGAAAACTCGCTAAGGGGCCAGCTCACTCTGTGTGCCCTTCCAGACTCAGGACTGCTCTCCTCTCTACTGCCCCACTTCAAACAACCTTAGGGTTTGAGGCTGCACAAGGACCCTCTACCATGGTGACAGGGTGATTTTCAAAGCTTTTCTCTTCAATGAAAAAGGCTGTTAAAATACACAATTTACTGCTTTGTTATAAAGTCCATAGCTATAGAAATTGTTCACTTGAAGCTAAAGCATGTCCAACAGCTCCTAGAGAGTAGGCCCCTGGCTGAGATTGCTGGGCTGGCCCGACATCCCTTGACATATGGCCTCCTGAGCAGGTCCCACCTTCTCGAGAGGGAAGGGGATCTGCCTCCAGTCACCAGTCTCCAGGATACAAAGGCCTCCAGTAGCCCCCACGGGATGACCTTTGGAGGCCTTTCAGCTCCAGCTCTGGAGCCGTAATTAGAGTGGGCCTGCTCCATGGGGCACACTGGAGACTGCAAAGCTCAGGCAGCAGCTGAACTGCTCCTGAGATCACTGCAGGGTCTGCATGGAGACTGTGCAATTGAACACTCACTGCCAGCTTCAACCCAGGGCAGTTCCTTGGGCTGCAGCTGCAAGGAGACGTTGAGGTTGGGCTCTCTCATTCTAGGCATCTCACCCCCTAACCCACCCACAGGCCATTAAAAAATCCTTCCAACTGAGAGGGCTCCATCCCCATTTTGATGGCATGGCCCAGCTTCAGCTCCTCTATCTCCTGGCTCCTACCCTGGATTCCAACACTACAGCCATCGGTTTCACATGTCCTCTCAACAGCTTTGCCTCGAGAGCCACATCCTTGTTCACCCTCACTACCCAACAACCCAGAATCCTGGACCCTTAGCCTCCCTGTCCAACTCAGGAGACCCTCCCCTGCAAGGCCTGGCTGACTCCTCCCCCAGTGTTCTGAGTTCAGAGCTGCCTAGAAACTGGTCTGGCCTTGCAAATCCCTGTGTCTGGTGTTCTCCAAAGACATGGCTGCTCCACTGTGGGGTCCTATCCTAGACCCCACTCCCCCTTGGCACATCACCCAACAAGTGACCCTCTCCGGACTCTGCCTTCCCTCTTTTCAGCCTTTCCATTTGCAGTGACTGTTGGCAAATTACCAGTCACTTTGGAAACACATTTCCTGTTCTATACTCCTCCAAACTCCTAAGCCAGTGTCCTCAAACCAGAGGAGTCTCTGCCTTGGAAGGCCCAACCCGGGGATGGGTAATTCCTTTATAAGATGAAGCACTTCTGGTCTCTCTGCACCCCTGAGGGAGGGAAGGGAGAGAAGTGATTAGGGACTGCACTGAGCTCCCACTCCTGAAGCTTGGAAGATTTGGAGGATGGACTAGAAGCCAGACCCAAGGCACCCCCAGGTGCTGTGTCTGGCCCTGTCCTCCATCTCTCTTTAGCTCTCCTTTAACATTCTCTGCCTGCGTCTGGACCACAGGACAACTGAAACTCTGCAGGGCATGATTCATCGGGTGGCGCCCTTCCGAGCCGAGGCCCATATGACATTAATCAGTGTCAGACCACTATAATGGAGATATGAATATGAATTCTCCATATTGTGGGGAGATAAATGTGCTTTTATATAATGGATCAGAGGAAAGAGGGCTGGATGGGAGCAGGGAGACTGCAGAAGTTCCAGCAGGGTTCAGTCAAGGGTCCTGGTGCCCACTCCACAGGAGCCAGGCTGGGAGGGCTGACCTAGGCCCTCGAGCTTGAGGCCCTAGGCAAGAGATGTTTCTCATCCTTCTGTGTCCTCCAGCAAACTTCCAAAGAAGCTCAGCAGCAAAGAGTTTGCCCTGAACACCGCACAACCTTTCCACAGGGAGGAAGGGATGCTCAGAGACCACCAGTTCTGTGGAGAGTCCTACACCCGCCCCTGTCTCCAAATTTCCTATCACAGAGTTGCCGCCTCACTGGGGATGGTGCCTGGAGGGTTGTGAGGTAGAAGTGTCCTGCCCAGGCAAAAGCTTCCCAAGGAACTTCTGTGGCTCTAATGTTAGAAGCACGGTGGAAGCCCTTCAGCACCCAGCATCCATCACAAGGATACATCTTAGAGTGCATAGCAACTGTAGAGAAAGGGTAAGCAAACCATGCAAAACATGCTTGGGGCTTGATCAAAAATTATATTTAGTTTTTCACTGAAGAAAAGCAGTTCTAACTGGAGCCCTGATGTGTACACAGTGGAAGGCTAGTTCTCAGGGGGGACCCAGACAGCTCAGCCCACCTTCTAGACTATTGAGCACCAACACTGTTAGGATCCTGTCCGTTGAGAATCTGCTAGTTCAGCCTCCTCCACACCTGACAAACATCTTATACATGGGGGGGGGGGGAAGGGAAATAAAGTGGAGGTGGGCAGGCACACAGGCAGTTTTTAGATTCAGAGATGTGAAAAAGAAGAACTTTACCTGTCTGGGCTGGAGGAGTCCACCAGAGTCAGTCTGCTGCTTCCCACAGTCACTCAGAACGGATCTCCCGGCATATTTTGAAGGTCTGAGCAGCACACAAGCATGCCTGGTTACCCAATTCCTCATTCCAGACACAAGCCATGGGTGGTCAGGTTTCTTTAGAGATGCAGTCTCATTAGGGACCCCATTCCAGAGCCTCTGGGGTGAAGGGTCCAGGGATACCAGGCTCCATTCAAACTTTGCAAGGAGGGCTGTTAAAAAGGTACTTTTAACTCAGCAAACCCATCAGGACACTGAAAACACAGCTTACAGCCCAAGGCCCACATTTGCCTCCAAATGCCAGTGGCCTGGCAGCCCCCCAGACACACACCACACACACGCTCACACACATGATTGATCCCAGGAACAAGCACTAAGCCTTGTCACTACAAATCCATGCTCTTGCCCAGGGAGCCCCAAGGCCCAACTGTCTCAGGGTTTCAAGGAGCCTTAGAAACACCACCAGCAGGGGTCAAGGCCCCATTCTGCTTTTGGACCATAGAGGGCGCCTCGAGCTTGTCCATTCAGGCCTCGGAGCTCCCACTAGCTTAGCAGAGGGAGTCTACCGGACCCAGGTCCACCTATCTGGGCTACCGAGCTCCTCAGCTGCCCTGGCACCCCATGATCCGCCGCTCACTGACGCGTGATCCCATGTGCTGTAGTCACTTGCCTTGGCAGCGGTTCTGAGCCTCTCTCCAGCCTGGAGGTCCAGAAGCCCAATCCTCACCCAGCTAGTGGGCAAGGGTGGGAAGAATTGAGGAGAAAAGGGGAAATGCCCTGAGTGTGGTGTGGAGTGTGGTGTGGCAGTGCGTGGAGATGTCTGTTGGTTCTCTAGGCAAGCGAGGAACAGCGGTGAAAGACACGCAGTCTTCCGCTACTCAGCCCTGCCAAGCACACACCGACTCTGAACAGCCTGGGAAGAGCAAGTCCCCAGCTGGGAAGAGCTGAGCCCAAGCCGGGGAGGGGCTACACGACTTTGCCTTTCCCCACCAAGCCTGTTTCCCCTCAGTTTACAATCCCCTTCGGCAGTTTTAATGTTGACTTGCACAGTGGTTACGAATCCCGCAATCATCAGAATCCCCAAAAGTCCTGGCTCTGGCTTGGCAAAGCCTCCCACGGTGCTGGAGGGTGATGCACGCGACTCGCTCATAAAGCCACAAAGCTAGAGTGGCTGGACTCCTAACTCTCGGCTGTGGTTTCCAAAGCTCCTTTCCCTCCGGAGCGCGGATAGCAGCTCCTCCGCGCTTTGTTGGGATAGTCGCTCTCAACCTTCTCCAGCCCATTTCCGGCTTCTAGGGAACTATTTGATCTGGGCTTCAGTTGTTGCTGGGTCGCAGATCGTCCTACCCGGGTTTAGAGGAGCGCCCTTCGCAGTCCCCCAGAACTCCCCCACCCCGCGCGGCCCGCCCTCTCGCGCACACCTCTTTCCTTGAAACCACTTGCCGCATCTTGAATCACAAGCGCAGGGAACCCCGAAACCCAGAACCGCAACCCATCTCGCCTATCCTTCTATATGAGGATCTTAAAAAGATCCTTCCGTTTTCCTCCTCTTTGCATTTAACCAAGTAAATAAACACATTGCGAGCAATATTTCATACTCCATTACGTCCACGCTCTGCCCAGAAAACGACCCTCCGCCAAAACGCACTGCTCACACGACCAGTGAGTAATTGATTTCGAGCCCGAAGTTCCCCTTTGGGAGTATGATTGGAAATTCTCTTCATTTTCCCCCATTTTGATCCACTTTAAAACATCGTTTTTGTAAACTGCCTAAAATTGAACCCATTTACGTTCTGAGAAAGGCTGCTCCAGATAAATGCTTGTCTAACCGTAGCAAAGAATTAAACTGCCAACAAGAAATTGGCCTAGGAGCAAAATGAACAAATTCAACCACCACCACCACGGAAAGACTATGCCTGACACAGTGGTTTGTTGAGTGGAAACACTGTTCCAAGGCCCTACTCCCAAAGGAGCCTCTTTGGCTTAACCATGGGCCCCTGGACTCTGCCCAGGATTTCAAGATCACATACACCCTTGCCTCCCCCCAAAACGCATGAACACAGGGACAAACAGCCGCCGCAGCGTGGACATCGTTTCATTTAGTTTATTAGACAAAAATATATGATTTAAACAAGTTCGCTGACGCGCTATTTACAATCTGAAATCACGCTATATACAGAAAGGGAGAAAAAAAAGAAACAAAGAAAAGAAGACACAAACACGGGGACGGGGGTGGGGGAGATTTGCCGAATCGGATAATCAACCCGAGCGGCAGGCAGTGCCTGCCCACCCCCCAAGCGCTTAGGCAGGATGAGCCCCTTTTTGCAAAGAGCGATGCGTGAGAATCACTGACGCCGCCGTCACGTTTGTCCTTTACATAAGTCTCAAATATTTGTCTTAATTCCTCCCTCGTCTCCTCCCTCCCCAACCCCTCCCCCCTCCCCTCCCCCGCAAAAGTAAAAGACGACCCTTAATCAGGCAGACGGGAGGGCTGCGAGGATCCGAGGCGTTCCCTCCTGCGGTGCCAGCGAGCTGCACGAGAAACACAGCAAGAAGACACCAGCCATGAGTAGACAGATCAAGCGCCACCGCGCCCCGGCTTCTTCAGGCAGAGCGGGGGCTGGAGCTAGACCGCCGCCCATCAGGCTCCCCGATCTTGAGAACTGGAGCAGGCTAGACGGGTAGTGCTACCCAATTATGAGTGCGCGACCCTCACTGCCACCCAGCGTTGCTCCGTCCCGCCCCAGGACAAAAGCAAAAAGCACTCACTTGTCGCGTACGGGCTGGAAGGACGACTTTAACTGCTGTGGGGGCGAATCCGACCTGGGGACTAGGTCTCTCTCTGCGAGGGAACAGAAGATGCGCAGGGTTAGGAGAGGGGTATAGGTACTGGGGTGAGCCGGTTGGAAGGGTCCCTATGCCCAGATTCCTCGCTAATGCTCATTGCCTGCAACCAATGTCTGCCCCTACCCCTCCCTGGTACAAGCCCTCGGGTGCAGCTCAGCACCTCCGAGAGACCTAGGCCTAGCTCCTTGCATTAAGCCACCCCTACCCACCACCACTGACACTCATGTCTAGGTCTCTTGTCTGGCACCAAGTAGATGCAACCTTTTTTTGCTCGGTACCTGGAAGTGCAGGACTGCTTCGTGCAGAGGCCTTGTCACCATGGAGCACCCCGGTGGTGGCAACCTGGACAGGCGGCTGTGGAGGTGGTGGTGCAGGCAGGTGTGGGCCGTGGGGTGCAGCATGGGGCGCGCCAACGCCCAGGAAAGAGCGCATGTTCAGCAGCGAGCCCTGTGCGAGGAACGCGCCGTTGGTCCAGTTGGAAAACTTGCCTATGTGGCAGGTGTACAGTCCGTGGCTGGGCAGAAAAGCCGGGTGTTGCAGGGGCGCGCCGCTGGGAGGCCCGTGCGCGCTGGGATGGCTGGAGGGCGGCGGTGGAGACGCCTTAGGCACGCCGTCGGGGCTAGTGGCTGTCTCAGCCAGCGACCAGATCTTGGGCTTGCTGTTCGGCGCGCCTTGCAGGCCGACCGCTGTGGCGCCAGGACTCAGCAGGCGCGTGCTGCCGGGCTCTGAAACCTCCTTAGCCAGGCCCAAGGGCGAATCTTGGGACTTGAGTGCCTCTGCGGCCGACAGCGGCGAGCCCTGGTCCCGAGCTAGGGCGGGAGGGGCTGCGCGCGCCCTAGGAACTTCAGCCTTGTCCTCCTCGTCTTCGTTGCTCTGGTCACCGTCACGCTCGTCGATCTGGTCGATGTCAATGCTCTCCAGGTCGATCTCCTCGTCGTCCTCGGCCTTCTCCGGGTCACCCTCCGTGTCGCTGCCAAAGAGGGCGCCGTCTTCCTGGTCCTTGCTGCGCGCCCCCCATGTCACCTTGTTCTCCTTCTTGAGGCGGCGTCGCGCGTTGGCGAACCAGGTGGAGACCTGCGTGAGGGTCATCTTGGTGATGATGGCCAGCATGATCTTCTCTCCCTTGGTGGGGTACGGGTTCTTCCGGTGCTCGTTGAGCCAGGCTTTCAGCGTGCTCGTACTCTCACGCGTGGCGTTCTTGGGCCGCCCGGGATCTCCGTATTGGAACTGGCCATAGGGATAATAAGCAGGCGTTGTGTGGGCTGCGAAGGTGGCTGGGTGCACCCCTGGGTTGTCCTTGAGTTCATACTGAGAGCCCTGAAGCAACCGCAGAGCAAGAGAGTAGAGAGAGAAAGGAAATAGAGGGAGAAAAGAGAGAGGAGAGATGAGTTCCAGCTGCTAGGAAAAGAAAACCTAGGCTCCTGTGGACCCTGGGGGCCTCTCGGGCACCTGATTCACCGGGCTCAGAAAAGGAACACACACACACACACACACACACACACACACACACACACACACACCGTTTTTGGAGAACCACGGTGGCTGGAGGGCTGGAGCTTTAAATTGGGTTGTGGGTGCTGGATCTCCACTAAACAGATTTTTTCCCCTGTAGTTAACTCTAGAAAAACTTTTAGAATTCCTGGATTTTTAGAAGATAGCATGGTCCCTCCCACCCCACCCCACCCCACCACCCCCGCCCCGATCTTCCCAGGACCCTGGTTCCCCAACACCAACCCTTCACAAAATTCAGATTTCCAAGTTCAGCTTACAGAAGCTGGAGAGGGAACCTTTTACGTAGACCGACGAAACAGTTTCTCCAAAGTGAAGCACCCTAAACTCAAGGCCCCTCCTTCCTACCCTGAAGGACTCAAACACAATAAACCATCCAGGGTATTTTTTCAGTCTAAATTCCCTACTAATTTAAAATGGAAGCAGAGTCCTCCTTTGGCCTCCCAAATTAATTTAATCTGCATATAATGGCCCACTCACACTTAGAGGTCTGTAGTGGTGACAGGTAATTTAAAATTTTAATCCTGGCCATCCTTGGCAACAATGACAAAAAGCATTTTTTTCAATACAAAAGGAGAGCTTATCCTGTAAAATATTAACGCCAGGCCCTGGAGCCACAGGCAGCAGCAGCTCAGGGGAACCGGTTCAGTTTCCTGGGCCTCTTCGGACTACTTTATCTATCGCTTAAGTTTGACTTTGATCTGCGGCAGAGCAAACACAAACTGTTTGCAGGCATTTAGAGGCCATGATTTATTTGCAATCAATATTCTTTTTATCATCAGTAGTAAAACACAGCAAGTCAAATTATCCCATCAGGTTTTTTGGTAAATAACATTTTATCTTTCTAACAGCCTCATTAGGCCTCATTATTACCATAAATTGCCCAGACAGACGCTCACTCACAATTTTATCTTTTGGGTTCCAAATACCGGATCATAAAAGATTGGAAAGCTAGGCCTCCACTGAGGGTTTGGATTTAAGCTTACTTTCCAAGAACCTGGTAGGAGACCTGGTGGTAACACAAACACCTTAAGGGACAAATTTTGTCCCTTTAGCTAGAGAAAACAAAACCAAACAATATTCTCCTGCGGACCTTCCCTGCTTCACCGCAATGGGAGTAGATCCTTCTTCCCCACGAGCACACAGGCAGCATTCCCAAATGGCTCACATCTGTATTCAAAATTTCTGTTACACACACACACACACACACACACACACACACACACACACGCACACACACACACACTCTCACACGCGCTCTCCCACACACACCAAAAACAAAAACACAAAAAACAACAACAAAACCCTTCATCTTCCGTTTTTAAAATAAAGATCCAGTTGTCAAGTTAGCAAAGGAGAAGCCGGAGCCCTAAGAAAGTTATAAAAAGCATATTTCTTTGACTAATTAGTCTAGTGATCCAGGCCGCTCGGAAAAGGCTTCTGTGGCCCAAATTCGTTTGGGCTTTGTCGTTGTAAAACAGACTTCTTGCTTTCCAAAACTATTTTACTTGTAATCGTAAAGGAGAAATTTTGGCCTCGTCTCTACTGGGAATTCTTTTTGAAAGGGCACCTTATAAATCTCTCATCGCTCCCGGGGCATCTAGGTTGTCCGAACAAAATGGGGTCTGATCTTCCTGGTTGGGAGCATCAGAAAGGCGGCTGGCCTGACCACTGAGAAACAGGCTTTCTTTCTAAACTACAAGAAAAGTTGCGGGAAAACGCGCCGGCCGCTTTGCTCCTGCACAGTTAGAGGCCAGCCTTCTAGGGAATCTGGTCTGGTCTTTTTATCCGGAGAGGGGGTAATAATTCGGGGTTCATGGAAATTGCGCTATCCAGAAGACAGCAGGGCCGCGGGGGCCGCCTCCCGCGCCCACCACATCGCAATTTACCAGCGGCCTCAAGTTTAAGCAGCCCGACCTTTCAGTCAGAGCAAGGAAAATTGATCGTTTGGAAGGACAGACTGGCCCATGCTCCTGCGGAGAATTAAATTTACACCCCCTCCCCCATCTGACACCTACTGGGACCGGAGATTGGAGGGCACCATTTATTTTTTAAGCCCTGGGACACTGCTCCTTTAATTCTACCTTATGTAACACGGGAAGAGAAGGGCTTTTCTTTCGGTTCAAATGAAACGAAAACTTTGGCAACTTACGAAAGTAAAGGCAAACACCGTTTCGGAAGCCAGAATTTATGTCAACTTAGTATTTCTTAATCTCCGATCCCTATGATTTCCTACACACGCCATTAAGCGACCCCTGCTCTGCCGATGTCTATTGTTTGTTAGGATGTTTTTGACCGACTCCACTAGGTTTAACCGCTTCCTTTTGGCAAAGTCGAGGGCAACTGTCTCTGCTCTGCCAAAGAGGGAGAAGTAAAGTCTTCTGGGCCCAAAGGAAAGCTCAAGCATCGCCCAGGCGAATCCCGCCGCCTGGCCAGGGCACTGTTGGTAAAGCGGCCCTGGCTGCTGCGGGAGCCCGGCCGGCCTGCTCAGTCGCACCGGCCGCGCCAGGCAAATTTGCCCCGGACCTCCAGTTCCTGCTGCCGTCTCCGGCCTGCTCCTGAGGCTTCTCTCTACTAGCGCGCGACCCTTTTTCAGTCTCCGGTCTTCAGCCTCCCAAGAGCGCGGGGGTCACCGCTTGGGCCTCTGGGCACTCCCGAGTCCCAAGGGGGACGAGGCCTCAACCGCCGGATCCCCTCTGAGGGACCCTTCCCGCACTCCTTTCCCAGACACTGCCTGCGGGTCCTCGGTTTCCCTGCTGGGCCAGCCGCTCCCGCTGTCCCCGAGCGCGGTGATCTCCCGCCAGCGCGGGCCGGGAGGGCGCGCGGGAGGCGGGAGCACTCACCATCTGCGAGAAGAGGCTGAGGTCCGCGGCATAGGGCAGGAAGGCGCTGTAGTTGGGTGCGCCCGCATACGGTCCCGCCGCGGCGTACATGCCCAGCACCGAGGTAACTGCGGCCGCTCCCGCGCCTGCTCCCAGCTCCGCAGTCCCCGGCCGGCCCGACGAGGCGGCGGCCGCAGCAGCCGCGGCCGCAGCCAGCACCCCAGGGCGCTCTCCGCCGTAGGCGCCTGGGCCCGTGGCGCTTAGGTACT
>CABHPH010120338.1:0-10828 GCA_902168325.1 Peromyscus nudipes
CTCTTAATAGGCTGAGAATTATTATAAGTAGGCACCATGAAGGCAAATTTTTCTCTGTCTTTTTCTTGTAAGGTTATTAAGAAGAAACAGTCTTTTAAATCGATAACAATAAGAAACCACCTTTAGGTAACAGAGTAGGCAAAGGAATTCCAGATTGCAGAGAGCCCATTGGTTGAATTACTTTGTTAATCCTCTTAGGTCTGTTACCATTCCCCATTTACCAGATTTCTTTTTAATAACAAATACAGGAGAATTCCAAGGGCTGGTTGATTCTTCAATATGCTGAGCATTTAACTGACCTTGTACCAGCTATTCTTAAGGCCTGTAGTTTCTCTGTTGTTAAAGGACACTGCTGAACCCATACAGGCTTGTCTGTTAACCATTTTAAGGTTAAGGCGTGGTGTCTTTGGAAGATCAGCAGTTATTGTGCCTTGTTCTTGTACAATCTGGATGGTAGGTGACTGTTTTTTATAATACCTTCTAATATTTTTCTTAGAAACATATGTTAGTTTATGGTTTGTTTCTGAGATTGGAGGAATGTTAATCTGGGTATTCCATTACTGTAATAAATCACAGCCCTCAGGCAAGTTTATTAGGGTACACAACATATCACCACATTCATCACCTCCTAGAAAGGAAAAGAGAAGTCTTGCTTCAGTTCTCTGACAATCAGCAGAGTTTCTTTTCTGTTCTCCCCTTTAGGAGCACATCCCAAACACTTATTATTTCATATGTGGACTATTGGAATAGCTTAGGTTTTCTGTGTGTTTTTTTCTTTGTCAAGCCATTAGAGCATCAAAACACTGAAGTCTTCCCGATAACTTCAAAGTATGGTGAGTCTGTTTAGTGTTATCGTTTCTAACAGTTCCTTTAAGATAGATTTTAAACCTTCAATCTGTTATGTAAGTCCCCAATCTCACTGTACTCATTCACCTGTGTTTTGGTTCTCTCTAGCCCAGGATGGTTTTTGTCTTTTCTCTTGCATTCTGCCCATTGCGCTGTGGTAGCAGACTCATGCTGCACATCTGCCTGAGGTTCTTCTCTCCATCTTTCGAAACTTTGACTCTTCTTGTTTAACCAGTCATTACAAATCATGTTGACATTTTCATGTTCTGAATTATATTCCTGGGAAAGATTGTGAACATGGCCTTGCTCTAGGCATTCAGTGAAGCAAGACTGATCTCAGCGACAGTCCTTCACAGACAGTCTCTTTCTCCTTGAGTCACAGATAATAAGAACATACTGAGGTTTCAAGTGGCCATATTGTTTGCCATATAGGGCATAGGAAAAATAGAAAGAGCCTGACGCTGGGCTTTGAATAAAGCTGACAGATGCACTAGATTGATGAGAAAAGTGGTCCTAGCTTGTCGATTCAATTCACGTAAGAAATACCTTGGAGGTTCCAGATGTAAAAGCCAGCACATTCCCTTTCTGCTGAAGCAAGTGTGAGTTGGCCTTTTTGTCATCTCTTTCCACCAGTCATGGTTGATACAGGAACCCAGTGCCCATGATGTATGTTACAGGGAATGGGTGACTGAAGATGGAAAGGAGTATAACTTAGGTATAAAAGCCAGTTCAAATGATTTCCTGAATACCACCTAGGATGAGACCAAAAAAAAATGAAGACTTTTTCTTGTTCCTCGTAACCACATTGTCAGTGATAGACATCCAATAAAATATCTAATAGTTTCCTTGTAAAAAAAAAATCTTTCCCAGTATTATATCCCATCTTATTTAAAATTTAGAAAGAAAATTATAAACATAAACTATATAGGGAATTTAGTTTGGGTTCAGTCTGCCTATTTAGTTCAGTGACTAGGAAAGCAGTTCCGACTAGTGAACTAAAGTTGTGTCTACTCAGAAGGTAGGCACTTAATGCATTCACATCAAAACACACATTCTTAAAACCCTTTGTAATAGACCAAACAACAGTGAACGAAGTCACATGGAGCTGAATGCCAGAGTTAACACTTGCTAAAGTTTGGAAGTCACCCCAAATGTGAAAGGTACTTCTTATAGCAACAAGAGGGTTAGGAGTCTTACACAGTGTGAGAAACAAAACATTTTGTAACACATATTAAAACCAGTTGGCAAACCTTTTTCTCCTTGGGATTGTCATGTGGAAGACAGACTTTTTACTGTGAGTTCTTTTGCTGGAGATGGTGCAATTAATTGTGCATTACTCTCTGGAGTTAAGCAGGAATCCCTTTCTCACACTTACGACATTTTTTTTTCTCCTTAAGAAACTGATGACTCAAAACTAGACTAATGTGCACATGTAATAAAATCTCTTCATAAGATACTTTGTAGCCTGGATCCAAATCTAGATCAGAGGATACAGTGTGTTTGCATTTTGTCAATGAGAGGTAATGGTGGTCCTCCGTTTTTTGTGACCTCCTTGAGGCAGTCCCTGGGACTATGAGCTTGGGATATTTGTATTCTCTGGACATTACATCCAGGCTGTATACCTTTAGCATAGAAAACTCCACTTCATAGCCAGAAAGAATGATTTTTCATTGTTCATTAGATTTGTATTATGCTTTCAGACACAACACATTTTGACTGAGTTTTCTTAGATGACCACAACTGTAGCAATGCATCTACTAAAAGAGGTTACTAGTTACTGGAAACTGGTATTTAAAGACATGGAACTCTAACAGCAAGATGCATGATTTGGTTTTTTATTAAGAAAATGTCTGGTTAAATTTATCATAGCTCATCCAAATAAAATTCGAAAGAAAAAAATCTGAGAAATTATTAACAAAAACATAAATAAAACTAATTCTTTCTTTTAGCAATTGCTACAGAGCTCATGTGAATCTTTCATACTTTCTGTAAATATGCAACTGATTGTACAAGAGCTCCTTTGATGTTTAAGCCCACCTTCAGAAGCATTCCACTTACAAATGACACAAGAAACACAGTGGGAGAGTCTCAGGAGGAGAAGAAACAGAAATTCCCCTACCTGAGAGGTGGTCTCTCTTCTGTAATTAAGGAAAGTGGAGCGAGAATTCATTTTTCTGCTTAGAAAACTGATAAACTCAAAAGTGTCAGTGTTTAACTAAAGGCATAAAATTCCATAAAGTTTATACAAGTCAGTGCTTCGAGTGCTAAATATTTGCAAAATGAGATCACTTAAGTACCTTCCCAACAACGTAAAATATAATAGCGTTGTGAAAAATAAATTGATTCAGAAAACAATAAAATACTCTTTATATATTATACTGGTTACATTTTTGCAAAAGACACAAGTTAGAGTCATCTGGGAGGGTGTGTCAGTTGAGGAACTGCCTCCTTCAGATTTGTCTAAAGGCAAGTTTGTAGGGCATTTTCTTGATTAATGATTGATGTGGGAGGGCCTGCTCACTGATGACTGTGCCATCTCAAGGCAAGTGGGCCAGGGAGGGATAAGAAGAAAGGTGGCTGAGCACAAGCCTAGGCAGAAGTCAGTAAGCAGTTTTCTTCCACAATTCCTGCTTGAGTTCTGGCCCTCAATTTCCCTCAATTATCAACTGTAATTGGGATGTATAAGGCATCAGACCTTTCTGCTCCAAGTTTTTTTTTAATGGTATTTCACAACAACAAACACAGACACACACACACACACACACACACACACACACACACACACACTTTCAACCACAAACTCCAAACTAAGTTAAAGACATGAGTAACATCAAAGAAGTTAGTTTTATAAGAATATAAATTTTCACTACCTTTGAAATTTCCTCAAGATAAAATTCTAGGTGAAAGAAGCAAGATACAGATAACAATACACGTGATAGAAATATAAGTTCATGAAAAAAAAATTGAAATTGGGGCTTCTGATACAATCTCAGGGATAGTTAATAGCCAAAAAAATTGCAGGTAAAAATGGAATGTTTCTGTGTTTTCCTGGATTTTTTCTGTATCCCTTCTTTTGAGAAAATACTCTCAATGATTTGCCTAGTCACACAGTTTGAGCAGGTACCAAAATTTTATTGCAGAAATATTTTCTGGTATATTTATTTATAGGTGTATGTATGGTGTGTCACAGTTTGGATGTGAACTGGCCACCATGGGCTCATGTATTTGAATATTTGGTTCCCAGCTGGTGGCAGGATGCGGAGGCTGTGGTCCCTTAGAAGATGGAACTTTGATGGAGAGAGAGTGTGTCTCTTGGGGCCTTATTGGGTTTATCTCATCCCCAGACCCCAAGCAAATTTTCTGTGCTCTTTGGCTCATCAAGATGCGAGCCAACCAAGCCACCATCTCAAATCGCTGTGGAAACAAGGACACTCCAGCTACTCCAGTTGGAAGCCTTCTCTTTCCTTGAAGTGCTGCAGCATCTGGACCATCATGAGGCAGGGAAATAAACTTTCTTCCCTTGAGTCACTTTTGTAACACACTTTGTCATAGAGACAGGAGGGCTCACTAATGCATGGTATTAGTTATGTTTCAATTTTGGGTAATTTTGACACAATACCTGACATAAAGTAAAGGTGGATTCTAAGTTTCAGAGGCTGCACTCTAGAGATCTTGGCTCTTAGACCCAATGATTCTGGGCATGTCGTGAGGCAGGATGTCAAGGTGCTTGGCAATATGTAGCAAAAGCTACAAACATCATAGTGGACAGGAGGAAGAGGTAGAAAAGAAAGGAGGGGCCAAAACAGATACAGCATGAAGAAGGTCCACAGTGGTCTAATTCTAAGAGCCATCTATTAAAATTTTCAGAACCTCTCCAGGTTTGTAGTAAGAGCCAGGGGATCCAATAATTTAATACATGAGCTGTTTGGCTAACATTTTATGTCAAAACCACAATATTCTGTGCCTGGCCCCTGTAAGTCTCATATCCATTTCACTAGGGAATATACATTCAGCCCATTTCTAAGAGTTCCCAAAATTTAAACAACTGTGGCATTATCCAAAAGTCCAAGTTAAAAGTCTCTTCTGATTTTCAGACTCTTGGCTGTGAACCACAAGAAATTCACACAAGTTACACACTCCCAGTATAGGATGGCACACAGTAAAAATTCCCATTTGAAAGTGGAGCTGGAAAGCTGAAGAACAACATTTGAAGATTGTGTTCTCTCTCCTATGTATACACACAGTACTAAATTAAAGTACATGTCCTAGAATAAGTTTTTTATATAAATTATAGATAGAAGGCTCTGGCTCTGAACTCTTTTTTTTTTTTAAAACAATCCTACAAAGTTCTCCTTGGACGAGATGTTGGTACTGTGAGGAAACAAGACAACAGGAAGATGTACATTTATGTCTATGGCTCTTTTAGCCACTAAGGAAAAGGGGCACCTCTACAGGCAGACTCAACTATTAACCCCCATTCAAAATATCCCTTTTTGTTGAGATTTTGGGGATTATTCCCACAGAGAGTTCCCAGAGACAATCCTGATGGCTATCTCTATGCCAAGCATGCCCACATATACTCCCATTCACAATTTTAATCTTTAAGTCATACATTTCATTACCATGAGTTGATCACAGCCTAGCATGTGTTCACTATCTTTCCTTTTGAGCTATGACCTTCAATTGGTCATGCTTAGGAATGAATGTACTTGTTAACTGAGCATGCCCATGAATGTGCCCACCTCAAAGTGCCTTCCTACATAAATATGTATAGGTTCCTCAAAGAGAATCACCTCAATTTGTTAGTTCAAGCAAAGCATTGCTTTTAAATAACAGCTGCGCTGTAGATAAGAGCTCTTTTTCTGTTCTTGTATTTCTGGGTTGAGCAAGTTTTGGTTTCACTCTCACCAAGATGAAAACTCAGCTCATCTCACTGAATTTCTATCCTTTTGGTTGGCTGGGTCAATGGTATAAACCAAGGACAAAGAATTCTTAGTCCCAAACCCTGTGGTCCATCAGGAGAGAGAATCTGGTCTTATCACTCTGATTCTAAATAGATTTTTTTTCTATGAGACTGTAATAAAATTATATGTAACTATCTAGGTTCATAAAAGGCAAGAAAGATGCATGGGATATCATCAATTTAGCTTGCTGTTCTGGTGGTGGAATCCAAGGCCTCACACATGTTAAGTGAGCACTCCTTCTCTGGGCTGTGTCCCCACTTAGTGTTTCAAAGTCCAGTTTGTTTTAAAAATAATTCAGAGTAGAAGACTGAAACACATAACATTGGCATATTTAAAATATTTACTTTATTTGTGTGTAACCCTTTGAGTGTACTTACAAAATTTACTTGAAGTGAAATGCCAAAGTAAAAGCTTTGATGGCCTTTCTTTCTTTTGGCCTTTGTCTTTTAAGTTCAATTCAGAGCAAATGTCTAGAACCCAGGAATGCCTGCCCATGAATATTTATGGGCACTACCTCAGTTTAGTTTAATTGTATGAGAGGTGCCCCAAGATGCTATTCATGTGCTACTTCTTAAAGTTGTTCTCAATAAACTGAAGAATATGCTGTTTTGGTTTCTTTTAAGAAACCCCTGAATATCTTAGTATTCTTTAGAATACTGAAAATACACATTGGCAATCTTTTTTCACAAGAGTTTTTATCTAGTGGTCAGAAGGAGTGTAGACAATTCGATTTTAACATTTTTTCAAGTAATTAATAAGAAGACAGGTTGACCTAAGTTGATGGTTAATTTTATTTTGTTTATCCTTCTGGCCTATTTTTCCCCAAGCATACATCTTTTATAATATAGTCCAGAAATCAAAATGTGATTAACTATTATTTGGTTTAAACAAAATTTAAATTTTTTAAAATTAAAATTTTTTTCTTGTCAAAATATGTCAACTTTTAGTAGTCTCAAAATTCTCAGTTATTTTTCAAAGTGATAATATATGTAAATAATTTGCTTAATGTGCACTACATTTATAAACTCTAAAATCAGAAGGTGGTACCCATTTGTTGTATACCATGTTAAGTAAAAGGTTACAACTTTTGAGATTAATAAAATTCTGAAAACTCCATTTGTTTCCATGTTTATTGATGATTTTAGAAAAAAACTGTAATTACTAAACACCCGAATGAATTAAATGGAAGAGAAAGAATTCCAACAGTGGTTCTGTAATAAAGGTGGAAGAAGTTTTAGGCTGTGCATGTGGATTTTAAACGTCTATCTACAAAGCTGAGGAAGTAGTTCACCATCATCGATAGGCATTCTAAGGTGAGGCATCTAAGGCATACTACATGAGAATAATTTCAATTCCAAAGAAATTTTGAGATAAGTAATTAAGAAAATATTTTCTTCTTTTTTAATTTTATGTTATCATCAATTCCAAATTTCCATTTAATTGACATTATATAATGATTTACATTTAATTATGATGTCTTAGTTACTTTTCCTTTTCTGTGATTAAAATATCCTATAGGAGCAACTTAAGGGAAAAAGAGTTTATTTTAGATGACAGTTCAAGTGTACAGCCCATCACTGTGGGGAAGTCATAGCTGCGGCAACCTGGGGCAGCCGATTACATTGCATCTTGTTAAGAACCAGAGAACCACAAATACAGTCCAGGATCCCTGCCCAAGGAATGGTGCCAACAATCAATCCAGCAGGTCTTGTCACTTAACCTAATCAAAAACAGTCCCACAGGCATACCCAGATGCCAGTCTCCTGGGTGTTGCCAGCTTTCCTCAAGCTATCCATTGAGATTAACCATCCTAAGATTATAAATAAAATTTATTAATTTGAATTTAATGTCTAAGTATCTAGAAAAAATCATTCCATTGAATAAATTAATTGCTTAGTTGTTTACAAAAGCTAATTGTTAACATAAGGAGAAACAACTTCTGATGGTACTACAGACTACTCCAAGAAGGGGTAGTCCTCCAGTCTCAGGTTATTCTGAAGCAGAAACAGTCATTGAAACACCAAAGGGAGTTATTCCAGTTTCCTGGGAAATTTCCACTATATATAGTAATCATTTAAGATCTCTAGTGACACCCTTAAGTACAAGTATTGAGTGAAGATCCAACTTAAAATTTATGTAAGTTCTTTTCCAACAACGATGTAAAGGAAATGCTTTTAAATAGCTTTTCTTTCCTATTTGCTCATTTACTTGAGATGCAGTCTTATTGTGCAGTGTAGGCTAGGCTTAACTCACTTTATAACCTAGTCTGGCTTTGAACTTGCTCCATCCTTCTAAGTGCTGAATTTTCATGGCTGCACCAAACACAACTCCTGGTTTTTTGAATATACGGTATGCCAGAATTTCCTTGAAGTACCTTATTGCTCTGCTCTCCTGTGTCCAGATGTTTCCAATTGTACCATTGTGTGGTGCAGTGTCAGTGAACTGGAAACATTTTCCATCCAGATGTTTTAATTGCACACAGACACCATCATTGGCTATTAACATTGACGACTGAAGAAAGGAATGACTTTTCTGAGTGAAGGTCAATTTTAAATTGTTTTTATCTCCTTTCATTTTTGTCTCATTTCATTTTATTCTGTAGTATTTTATGACAAGAAAATGAAACCAGAGGAAGAGGAAGTTTACACACATTTTATTTTAAGTTACAGTTTATATGAGCATCAAACACGAGTGTTTTATTTAATTCTTTGGGTTGATACCTTTCTGGTTTCCTGAAATATAATACCCATTAATCCATGTTTGCAGACACCTTGAAATATTTATTGAATAATACAATACAGATTCTAAAACATAATCTTCTTTTATGAATACTGGCACAAGTTCACCCAGCTCTGTGGAAGATTTAAGAAGAATGGCAGGGCAAGATCAGACATTGTTTACATCTCACCTCCAGCAAGATATAACTTTACTCTTGGCTGACCTTTAAGCAAAAGCAATGGTTATGTAACCACGTAAGCTAAAAACTAAACAGGAAAAGACAAGCGAGGGGTCACAGAGCTGGGAATGAACTACAAACTTACTCTATTTGTTAAACTTAGATTTTTATCATGTTGCTCAAAGAAACACTGAAATTTCCCAAATGAAAAATGTGACTGATATTTTATCTTTGCTATCTGAATGTATACATAAATATTTCAGCATTTAAGAAAAGTTATTTGGAAGTCTACAATAAAATTCATTGCAGTATCTTGCAATATTAACAGTATTCACTATTGACAAAGTCAAATTTTGGAATGAACTGCATTCTGTCATTGAATAAATGCCGATGAATATTGTTCCTGAAATATATCATCTGAGATTGTTCTGAAAGCAAATAGATTTATCTTTAGAAAAATTTAAACACAACATTTATCATTTCTAGCATATAAATCAAATTAATAATGGCTGCATGGATTTTTTTCTATTGGGAAAATTCTTTCGGAGAAAAAACAACAAAATAAATTAAATAGTATCATGCAGAAATAGTCTCAGATACTGAATTATCTTCATTTTAGTAATATACAAAATGTTAGTAGTAAATTAAAGGTTTTTTATGTGTGTCCTGGATGAGTACCTAGTTTTTCCACAGAATTAAGTCATCATTTAGTATACTTTTATTTTCATATGTAGTAAAATCATCAGTATGACTATATACACTTTAAATACCATTTAAACAATGGAGCTATAACATAAATTGCATTGGAAAATATATAAACAGAAAGGTTGAGTATGAGAGCTAAAACGTCACTGAAATTGTGCCCTAAGTTCACAGATCAATAGGACACAGATTGCTTCAATCCAGTAGGAAACATAAAGGTATCTGATAAACAGTCAAAATACTATATGCAAGTAGCAAAGTAGATGATCATATCTGAGTACCCAGAAGCAAGAAAACCTGGGGTTTGGAAGATGAAGAGGCCTTTGGACAGGACCTCTTCTCTAAAAGGTTTTGACAATGAGCCAAAGAAGCCCACTGGATACATCAAGTCTCTTGACATGATTCAAAAATTGGGTTTGAGAAGGTGAAAGGGGAAGCTGAAGAAGAGCAAAGTTATGGAAGAGCCCAATGACAAGGGCACCAAGTGTTCTAGATGGGGGTCAACGGTTGTCACATGACCAACAAGACCATATTGGAACTTGGGGATAACCAGTGTGGTTGCATTTGGAGAACGAATGCAAAGAATACAAGACCAGCCTCTGGAAAAGGAATCAGTTTGGAGCATGTGGCATTAATCTAAGTGAGAAACTGTAGTCACACTGAAGAAGTAGGGAGAAGAAAGATTTGAGAGCAGTTCAGAAGGCATCTAACTAAAGGTGCTCTGTGAAGTACAAGGTGGTCCTGGAATTCACCGATACACGAACTTGGAAAGAGACCAATTATGGGAAGATAAAATGGTAAGTATAATTTTAGACTTATTACTCAGCTTTTTGGTGTTTTTTGTTTTTTTTCTTTCATTTTTCTTTATTAAGAAATTTTCTACTCACTCTACATGCTATCCACAGATCCCCCTGCTCCCTCTTTCCCAAGCCACCCCACATCCCCACATCCCCCAAATCGAGGTCTCCCATGGGGAGTCAGCAGAGCCCAGCACACTGAGCCTAGGCAGGTCCAAGCCCCCTCCCAATGCACCAAGGCTGTGCAAGGTGTCACACCACAGACACCGGGCTCCAGAAGCCTGCCCTTAGACCAGGGACAGATCCCGATCCCCCTGCCTGGGAGCCCCCCAAACAGTTCAAGCCAAACAACCATCTTCCGTATCCAGAGGGCCTAGTCCAGTCCCATGGGGGCTCCACAGCTACCAGTCCACAGTTCATGGGCTTCCACTAGTGTGGCCGGTCATCTCTGCACGTCCTCCCATTGTGATATCTACGTCCCTCGCCTGCAGAATCTCTCCTCTCTCTCATCAATTGGATTCCCAGAGCTCAGTCTTTTGTAAAACCTATATATAGATGTTAAATAAAGACCACTACCTCTCTCTCTCTCTCTCTCTCTCTCTCTCTCTCTCTCTCTCTCTCTC
>CABHPH010120338.1:10928-57616 GCA_902168325.1 Peromyscus nudipes
TGTGTGTGTGTGTGTGTGTGTGTGTGTGTGTGTGTGTGTGTGTGCATGTTGAAGCCAAAGAGATATGTCCTGTCCTGCACTATACTCTCTGCCTTATTTCTTTGAGACAGGATTTCTCACGGGGTCATTGATTGACCCCTGCCACCACCACCCCTCCTTTCACACAGTTTAGGCACGAGGGTGGCCTTCCTCTGCTTTTTGCGTGGGTGCCAGGTCT
Organism: Peromyscus nudipes; assembly: GCA_902168325.1. Taxonomy (NCBI): domain Eukaryota; kingdom Metazoa; phylum Chordata; class Mammalia; order Rodentia; family Cricetidae; genus Peromyscus; species Peromyscus nudipes. Next base: position 11,146 of record CABHPH010120338.1, read on the forward strand.
AAATTCTGATCTTCATGCCCAGGTTCTTTCTCTGCCTCCACCTTGAGGATCAGGAAGTAAGCTCTCAGCTACTGCTCCAGGGCCATCCCTGCCTGCCTGCTGCCATATTGTCCACCATAATTAAGGACTCTAACCTTCTGGAACCATGAGCCCTCAAATTAAATGCTTTCTTGTATAAGTTGCTTTGGTCATGGTGTCACTCAACAGCAACAGAAAAGTAACTAAGACAGTGATGGAGCCAGAATACTATTTCCAGAAAGGAGTTACAAAAATAAGCAAAATAATTTTTTTCTAGAAAGTAATATTAGATCAGACTGAGGATGAAAAATGTAATGGGACTAAGTCCAGACAGTGCCTTCTATTAAAGAACTAAGGTGCAGCCAGATACGTTGTAGTGTTTTCTGTTATTTTGTTTGTTTATTTGTGAAATTGGTGAGCCTCGTAAGATTATGCTGTTTTTACAGTGTTGCAAGGTGATTTGTATTAAGAATCAGCTATGACTACTTCCTGTGGAGGAAAGATCCATAAATTACAGCTCAGGTTATTTGTCAGTTATGTGGTTTAAAAATTCTTTGGCAGACAGGATTAAAGTATGTGAATTGATCCTGAACTCCAGCTGAGGGGTCTGTGAAATTATAAAGATAATATGTTCAGTACAACATCTCCTGCTGCCTAATTTAAAGGTGCTGGGTAGGAGGTCAGAGAAAGAGAAGGCAGTTGGATGGCACTATATGAAATATTTTAAATAAATGTTTTGTAAGAGACTAAATTATTATGTTAAGGAATGACTTTTTTTCTTCCTAAGCAGAATCATTATGTCATTTAATTTATGAGTGAGAGCACTCTTAGAGTCTTGGGGCTTCTGGTTCATCCAGGTTTCTGAACAACATTATTCACTGTGGTATAATGTTTAATAATTTCCTAATAATTTCAATGATCAGCAAGAAGAATCTGTTATTTTATCCTTCTAATTTCTTCAGAAAATCTAGACTCTAATATGTAGAGAAATATATTTATAATTTTTATAAGAATTCTTGACGATCTTGGGTTATATTTGCTACTCAGAAACAATCTTGAACAACTTTCAGATCCCAAGAGCAATAACTACAGTTGCATGGCATGAATCAAGGCATCATGGGGTCTCTTAGTTTTACAATGTAGATGTTCAGAATTAAAGGATTAATAACATCGAAAAATCAGTCAGTTAGGATGCTTTGTTGCACAGAATTTCTGATACTCAAAAAGACTCGCAACGTATCACAGAATAAAAATAACTTCAAGTTTGTAGGAAAGATGAAATAAACAAAAACATGGACGATAGGCAGAAGGAGCCAAAAATAAAGAAAATGACACATGATAAGAGAGTGTCACCTGCTAAAGATGAGCTCAAAATGTTCTCTAAACTTGCTACATTGGTGAACTTATATCTCATTAGAAAGCTGATGGCATCCATGAGGAAAAAAGTGAGGTCCTAGTACAGAAATCTGCTTATTCATAACCTGTGAGGATGAGAGAGGCTACTTTTAAAGGGGAGGGAAGGGGAGCTCACATCATTCACTAGGGACAGAGAGAAGAGTTTCCTACTGTGTCTAAGAAGGTCCTCATCTTTACAACAATGCCTAAGCTGCTATTGTGAGAGGGATTATGGGAACACTAAGTTTTAAACTACTAATATTATTTCTAGCTTATAAAATGAAGAACCCCAAATCTACTACTTTTGTTTCATTCTGAAAGCTAGCAGTACAATGTACAAATCTCTTTTTTCAGTTTCAATTTTTATTTTATTTCAATAACATTTTTTCACTTATTTTATATACCAACCCCAGTTTCCCCTTTCTCCTCTCCTCCCATTCCCTCACCTCACATCCACTTCTCCTCAGTTTCCATTCAGAGGGGCAGGCCTCCCATGGACTTTAACAAAGCATGGCATATCAAGATGAGACAGGGCGGAACTCCTCCCCTAGAATCAAGGCTGGATGAGGTAATCCATCATAGGTAGCAGGTTCCCAAAATCTAGCTATTTCCCTCTTCCCTCTATTCCTTCCTAACCCTCCCATGATAGTCTGCTCCCTACATTTACAGCCTTCTCTTCTGTAACTATTGTCGTTTATACAGATTTAAATGAATAAATATAGCTACCACTCTGGGACTCCTTGGCGTCTGAGCCCAGAACTTCAGATGAGTGCACTGGTTAATTATCTTCAGAGGACCTTCTTCTTGAAGTATGTGATAATGTACAGTATATAGAGGGTGATGTTGAAGCACTGAGTTCTAAATTGGATGTCTTTATCACACCTCTCCCCTCAAAGCCTGAGGATCTACGTGAAAAGGAGGCAGAAAGATTGCAAGAGCCAGAGGTGGTAGATGACTTCAAGAAAACATAGACTTCCAGACACAATGGGGCTTAAGCACATAAAAACTCAGAAACTATGATGGAATGACCAAAACCTGCATAAGTTCAAGCCAGACAAAATCCCAGTACTGAGAAGGGAAAGTAGACACGAAGTCCAACCACTAGCCAACCTAATTGCAGCTGGTAGCTTCTGGGAGAGTGTTTTAGTTAGGTTTCTATTGCCAGGACAAAACACCATGAACAAGTCAAGTTATAAAACAATGTATTTCATTGCAGGCTCATGGTTCCAGAGGGTTAGTCCATGGCCATCATGGAGAGGAACACGGCAGTAGGCAGGCAGCCGTAATGCTGGAGCAGTAGCTGAGAGGGACACAGTGATCCTCAAATTAGATGCAGGGCGGGTGAAACTAGCCCTGGCATGGACTTTTTACACTTCAGTGCTCACACACAGTGTCACACCTCCTTCAACAAGGCAACACCTCTGAATTCTTCTTGAACAGTTCCTCTAACTGGGAAAGAAACATTCAAATACATGAGTCTATGGGGCCATATAGTGGTATTCTATTTGTACTGAAATGTGATTTTATTTGTATGTTAATAAATAAAGTTGCCTAGAGGTCAGAGCTATTAGCAAGCCATAGCAAAAGCCAGGGCGGTGGCGGTGCACGCCTTTAATCCCAGCACTTGGTAAGCAGAACTAGGTAGATCTCTGTGTGTTCAAGGATACAGCCAGCATTGGAGACACACGCCCTTAATCTCAATACCAACCATAGAAAACCTGGAGGTCTATACAGACAGGCAGTAATGAGGCAGTCACGTAGTTGGGTTTACAACCAATGAGAAGGCAGAACAGAACTCTTATTTAAAGGTGAACGCACAGGGAGTAGTCCCTTTTTCGGAGAGGTCTCTTGGCGGGAGAGGCTAGCTGGCGGAAAGTGGTAAGACTCTTAGCTCTGACCTCTTGGGCTTTCATCCTTATATTGGCTCTGTGTTTCTTATTTAATAAGACGGCTGGTTACATCTACATTTGGCGCCCAACGTGGGGCTCGAACCCACGACCCTGAGATTAAGAGTCTCATGCTCTACCGACTGAGCTAGCCAGGCTAGCTAAAAAACTGAAAAAACTCAGACAGAAGAAATTAAGAGTGAAGTTGTTCCAAGAGTGGATCATAAGGTTACAGAGAGAAAGCCTGTTTTCACACAGTCACCCTTAATTTATCCGGTAACCGTACAGCAGTCGCCTGATCAAATGACTACACAAAATATTTGGGCTCCAATTGACATGTTGGATTTACGAAGGTTTAAGGAGGACATTGAAAAATTATGGACAGAAAGTGAACCTTGGCAAAGAGCTTGCAGTAATTTTTTGGGAGAAATTAACAGCAAATATCCCAAAAGTGATAGAATCGATCTTATAAAGAGAGCTGATTAGATCTTGCCTCGAATTGTACGTGAAAAACCCATATCTGGAGTTTGTACATTTTATACAGATGCCAACAAACAAGGAAAGGCAGGTTACAAATCAGAAATTTTAAGTAAAGTGGTTCAAAGTCCTTATAATTCAGTTCAAAAATCAGAATTGTATGCTATTCTGTTGGTATTAATGGATTTTTCAGAACCTCTCAACATAGTAACTGACTCTCAGTATGCTGAAAGAGTGGTATTACATATTGAGACTGCAGAATTTATCCCTGATGCTTCAGAATTAACTTCACTATTTATTCAATTACAAGATACCATCAGGAAAAGGAGTCATCCTTTATATATAACTCACATTCGAACTCATACTGGTCTGCCAGGCCCTGTAGCACAAGGTAATGATGAGGTTGATAAATTATTTATAGGAAATGTGCTGGAGGCCTCAGAATTTCATAAAAAACATCACGTCAATAGTAAAGGTTTAAAAAAGGATTTTTCCATAACCTGGCAACAAGCCAAAGAAATAGTAAAGAAATGTCCTACTTGTTCCTTCTACAATCAAACGCCATTACCAGCAGGATGTAACCCAAAGGGTACTCAGAGGAATGAAATCTGGCAGATGGACGTGTTTTACTTTGCAGAATTTGGAAAATTGAAATATGTACACCATACAATCGATACTTATTCAGGATTTCAATGGGCTCTCTACAATCTGGAATTCCTTTGCCTACTCTGTTACAAAAGGGCCATTTTTATTCAAACCTGCATAGAGAGGAAAACTGAGTTTTCCTCAGTGGAGTGACATTAGATATATCAACCATGCTCTAGATAAGGCTTCATGTTCAGAATTAGATGGCCAATGCAAAACAGACTGCATTTTTGTGTTTTTTTTTACAATGAGCATAAGATTTTTAATAAAAACAATAATGCACCTACTGCAGAAGAGAAATTTTTGAAATGAAAGAGTCATCACACAGGCATGGGTATTGTTATACTGATTGAAATATTTGCCATATTTTTCCTCTTAGTGCACTTTCTTTTCGTGAACTGTCCATTCTTTTTTTCTTTTATGATTTAATTTAATTTTGCATATCAGCCACTTGTTCTCCCCCCTCCAACTACCCCCCACCTTCCCCCCAGCCCACCCCCATTCCCATCTCCTCCAGGGCAAAGAATCCCCTGAGGATTGAGTTCAACCTGGTAGATTCAGTCCAGGCAGATCCAGTCCCCTCCTCCCAGGCTGAGCCAAGTGTCCCTGTATAAGCCCCAGGTTCCAAACAGCCAGCTCACGCACTGGGGACAGGTTCCAGTCCCACTGCCTGGATGCCTCCCAAACAGATCAAGCTAATCAACTGTCTCACTTTTCCAGAGGGCCTGATCCAGTTGGGGGCTCCTCAGCTATTGGTTCATAGTTCATGTGTTTCCATTCGTTTGGCTATTTGTCCCTGTGCTTTTTCCAATCTTGGTCTCAACAATTCTCCCTCATACAAACCCTCCTCTTTCTCGCCAATTGGACTCCTGGTGCTCCACCTGGGGCCTGGCCATGGATCTCTGCATCTGGTTCCCTCAGTCATTGGATGAGGTTTCTAGCATGACAATTAGGGTGTTTGGCCATCCTATCACCAAAGTAGGTCAGTTCAGGTTTTCTCTCCACCATTGCCAGTAGTCTATTGTGGAGGTATCTTTGTGGATTTCTGTAGACCTCTCTAGCACTTTCCTTCTTCCTATTCTCATGTGGGTTTCATTTATCATGGTCTCTTATTCCTTGTTCTCCCTCTCTGTTCTTGATCCAGCTGGGATGTCCCGCTCCCCTAAGCTCTCTTTCCCTCGACCTTTGCCCTTCATTTCCCCCACTCACGTCCAGGTTGTTCATGTAGATCTCATCCATTTCTCTGACATTGGGTGATCCCTGAGTCTTTCTTGGGGTCCTTTTTTCTAGGTAGCTTCCCTGGAGTTGTGAGTAGCTGTCTAGTCATCTTTGTTTTACCTCTAGTATCCTCCTATGAGTGAGTACATACCATGTTTGTCTTTCTGAGTCTGGGTTACCTCACACAGGATGATTTTTTCTAGATCCATCCATTTGCCTGCATACCTCATGTTTTTGTTTTTCTCTGCTGAGAAATGACACCATATTGGATGGGTAGGGGGCAGTATCTGAGGGGAGTTGAGGAAGGGGAAATAATATGATTAAAACATATTGTATGAACTTCCCAAAAAGAAGTAAAAACATTAAAAAAGAGAAAACAAACAAAATCAGCACACTGAGTCTGTTGAGCATTACCTGCATGTATATTTCTAGGACTGTCTACCTGGTCTTGGATATGGATTTGGCTGTAGGAGTTGTATTTTAGATGTATCAACGAGGGCTGGGTACCTCCATTGTTCTTTGTTCTTTGACTGGTTGTAGCTTTCTGTAATAGTCTCCTTCTGCTGTCAAAGGAGCTTCTTTGGTGAGGGGGTGAGGTCTCTATTCATCTTGGGCATAGGAATAGCACTTACAAGGTGTTTAGAAATTATACTGGTTTAGGAAAATGGTAGTAATAGGTTCTCTTCTAAGATCCATGACCCTACTAGCCACATCACATGTAGTTAGCTAGGTTTCCTGTACTAACCATGATTTCTCTCATGCCAAGCAGGCCTTGAGTCAAATTAGACAGCTGTTTGTCACCCCCAAGATAAAAATGCCACCCTTGTACCTTTAGAGATATCTTGCCAGGCTGGTTATTACTGTGGTTTATGGGTGTCATAGCTGGATATGACCATTGATTTCTTTCCTTGACAGCTTATTTATCACTTTCTGTTGCTGTGAAAACCTTCAAGCAGGAGGATTTCTGGTCAGTTCTAGCTCAAATTCTGAATCCTATGCCCAAAATGTTGACTTCATCAACAGGGACTTACCTTTAACACCCAGGAAGTAATCAAGGGCAATAGCAAATGCTTTATATCCTTTGGGAGTCCTTGGACTCCCCTGGTCTCTGACTCCAAAAGAGGTTTTTTTTTGTTTTGTTTTGTTTTGTTTTTTAATGCCTGGTGCTGAAGTTTGGTAGTCCTGCTCTCAAATGGTGTAATTTCATTTGTATGTATAAATGTAATTTTGGGGAAAATATAAAATAATATGATTACTTAAGACTTTTCAAAGACCCTTGCTGTTATTTATCCCCACTCCCTGGCCTTCTTCTGCCTCGTTGATTCACGCTTCCTCACTGTTTTTTACATTTTCCCTGTACATCACCTTTTCCACTCTTTTCCTCTCTCCTCTCCCCACAATGGTACCCTTTTAGTTTCCTCGTTTCTGTGATTGCTCCAGGATATGTACTCATATCTGAAGTCTCTTCATAGTTAACACACAGGGATAAGGTTAAAAGTCTCTGAGATTCAGCCACATATGGATGAGTTTGCCTGAGTTTTATGAAAACTTCAAACAACGTGATTTTGCTGAAGATCGTCCTGGATGACCTTACTGTAGACCAATTCAGAAAGTTTATTTTTGTGAAGAAGCAGTGAAACATTGACTCTAAAGAGGTTTTGTTTTCTGCAGCATCTGAAATAGTATTTTTCTATATAATTATGCATAATAATTTTTAAAATGTTTTGAAGAAGTATTTCAAATATTTGAAAAAATTTTATAGTAACATCAAATGGTAATTTATCTTGATGTGACTTTGAAAATACTTATGTGAATAGAGCCTAATTGAAATATATACCTGTGATTGATTATACCTACAATTATTTATTTGAATTTCAAGAATGAGAACCCCAGTCTACTTATTTTATGCATGTTTCATATAACTTTAAATTAATACTTACAAAGCAGATAAGATTTGCCTACATTTAAACATGAAGTGAAGTTAGTGACATGGGATTGCAAATTTGTCAAAAGAAAGGGGAGAAAACTGAAAGAATTCCTTGGGGAAGGGAAAACATTCAAATAGAGAAAATGTTACATAATAAGATATTGTCATTAAAAATGGTGATTTTTGCAAATATCAGGTATTGCATTTATTTACAAATATACGTATACATATGTTTCTGTGTGTGATTTGTATAAACTATGTTTGGTACATGGTACAAGTTTTCAAGTAATTTGTAGAGTAGCCCAATCTCAAGTGTACATCACACCTGTGTGTCTACATCCTGTAGCTGAAAGTTTTCTGAGACTCTAGGCCTGTACGCCAAAGAATGGATGCCCCAACATTGCAGAAGAAATTTGAGTAACTGTCCAGGTCGCCAGCTGTCTCTGTCATTCTAGATTTTTGGAAGTTACTTGTAATGCTCTTCCTGTTTACTTATGTAATATCATATCCTTCTGAGGTCTTTGATGCAGTTGAAGACTAGATAGTTATATGCTGTGGGATGTTCTGTATGCTGTGAATATGTGTTGCTCTGATTGGTTGATAAATAAAGCTGTTTGGCCAATGGTGAGGCAGAATAGGGTTAGGCAGGACATTTTAACTAGAGAGGAGGAAGGAGAAAGGAAAAGAGAGGAGACACTGCCAACTGCCACCATGAGAAGCAAGATGTAAAGATATCAATAAGCCATGAGCCATGTGGCAAAGTATGGATTTATAGAAATGGGTTAATTTAAGGTATAAAGACTGATAACAAGAAGCCTGCCATGGCCATAGTTTAAAAATAATATTAGCCTGTGTATGTTCATTTGGGTCTGAGTGGCTATGGACTGCGATGCTGAGGGAGCTGGGCAGGCACAGGAAAACTTTCAGCTACAGTTATAATTATAATTTTCCTTGGTTATGATAAAAGATAAATTAGGTATAAAACTTTAGACTCAAAAATATAGGATAGATGATAGAATATTTTCTTTAATTTTGCCAAATACAAATAGACTAGATATTGCAACTATAATTCTTGCTAGTTAAATGTTTTGTTGTAGGTAATTTTACTGTGTTGAAGTTAAAACTTCCTTTGGAATAGAAAGAAAAGAGGAAATAATGGGTGATGTCGTTCTGTATGCTGTGAATGTATTGCTCTGATTGGTTGATAAATAAAGCTGTTTGACCAATGGCAAGACAGAATAAGGTTTGACAGGACATTCCAACTAGAGAGAGGAAGGAGAAAGGCAGCCAGAAGAAGCAAGATGTAAAGTAAGGCATAAGCCACGTGGCAAAATATAGATTTATAGAAATGGGTTAATTTAAGATGTAGGAGCTAGCTAGTGAGAAGCCTGAGCCATTAGAGCATATAGTTTAAAAATATCAGGTTTTATGTGTTTATTTGAGTCTGAGTGGCTGCAAATTGGGCAGCACACAGGAGAACTTTCAGCTACACTGTCCATCTATGGAGATCCATGTACTATAGGGCATTTATATCAGAGCACTCAATTATACCACACAATTCAGCAGCTACAAAGTGAGCATTCTTAGCTATAAATGGTCAGTGTTGCTCATTGAGTACATTTTAGGGGAGTGACCTCTCTTTTGATGTCAAATAAGAAAGTGCTTTTTAAAAATTATTTAAGATGAAAATTAATATTTTCAAAAATTCACAGCTCCTTATTAGGTTGGATATCTTTTGCTTTGTTCATTTGGGGGTCTGTTGTCATTATAAGCAAGGAGACCAGAATAAATTATTCTCTATTCAGGGTTTGTGAAAATCCAAAGACAACAAATTAAGATTCTGAGAAGTAAAAAGCAATGAAGAAATTGAAAAGCATTTTATCTTGGTCCAAATGAATTTTAAGTTCTCTCTCTCTCTTTTTTTTTAAAATATAATGATGGAGGCTGAAGGTGGACCCACAGCTTTCCGATTGCTCCTGAGATCCAGAGTGCCCAGTGTCATCCACACATCTGTAGCAGGAAACCTGCTGTGCTCTCCCTCACTGTCCTCACCCCCCCGAGGACCGTAAAGCTCTTCTCCTGTACCTTCCCATCCCCAACTCATCCCGTTATCTCAGCCTCCAATACTAGTAGGCATTCACTGAAGAAAAAAAAAAAAGAAAGGAAAAAAGAAAAAAGAAAGAAAAAACAGCTAAACGGACAAGGCAATCCGGTAAGCTACCTCAAGACTCTCAACACTCCCTCCTCCCGTCCAAACCCAACACTCAGTCTGGTCTCTGTTTCCCTAGATCTCATCCCCAGTGCTGCAACAGAACACCAGCTGCAGCCTTCCTTGACCCCTGCACACTTTTCCTGGGTATCCCATAGTCCATCCCCTCCAAACCTTCGTACTCTTACTTGGTCACTCTATTCCAGGCCACAGCTCCACCAGGCACACCCCCACCCCTGCTAACCCACAGGCTACTACTGCCAGAAAACCAGGTAGGCTGCCCACAGACCTTTGTTCAGTCTCTGCTCTCCCAGATCCAAACCCCAGGCTCAGTCCCAGCTCTGCAGTAGAACACCTGTGGCAGCCTTCCCTGATGCCTGCAACTGTCTCCTGTGGAAACCACAAGTCTTCCCCTTTTAACCTTCCTCCCCCCACTCATTGCTTTGTCTCAGACAGCAACCCCATCAAGCATTGCCTGCTAACTGGAGTACAGCCTTCATTACAGGAGGCAACTTCCTGAACAGAACACCAACAGCAAAGGCACTAAGATCAATACTTAATAAATGAGACCCCATGAAACTGAAAAGCTTCTATAAGGCAAAGGACATTGTCAATCAGACAAAGAGGCAGACTATTGAGTGGGAAAGTATTTTTACCAACTCCATATCTAATAGAGGTCTGATATCCAAAATATATAAAGAACTCAAAAATTAGATTTCAAAAACCAAATAATCCAATTAAAAATGAAATACAGATCTAAACAGAGAATTCTCAATAAAGGAATTGCAAATGGCCGAGAAACACTTAATAAATGTTCAGCATCCTTAGCCATCAGGCAAATGCAAGCAAAATGACTCTGAGATTCCATCTTACACCTGTCAGAAAGGCTGGTGAGAATGTGGAGCAAGGAGAACACTCCTCCATTGCTGGTGGGAACGCAAACTTGTACAGACACTTTGGAAATCAATATGGCGGTTTCCCAGAAAGTGAAGAATCAGTCTACCTCAAGACCTAGCTGTATCACCCCTTGGTATATACGCAAAGGATACTCCAACCTACCACAAAGACACTTGCTCATCCATGTTCACTATGGCTTTATTCATAATAGCCAGAGACTGGAAACAACCTAAATGTCCCTCAAAAAAAGAATGGTAAGGAAAATGTGGTACATTTACACAATGAAGCTATTAAAAACTGAGATCATGAAATCTTCAGGCAAATAGATGGAAGTAGAAAAAATCATCTTGAGTTAGGCATTTCAGACACAGAAAGTTAAATATAGTATGCATTCACTTACAAATGGATATTAGCTGTTAATTAAACGATAGCCAAGCTACAATCCATAGACACAGAGAGGTTAGGTAAAGAGGAGGGGTCTAGATGTGATGCATGCATCTCCCCGGGAGGGGGAAATAGAATAGGTTTTGCAGGTTGACAAGAGGGTGCAAGTGGGGAGGAGACGGTGGGGTGGAAGATGGGGTAGAAAGAGAGTGTGGGGAGAAATGACTGGAATTGGGGGCATTTGGGGTTGATGTGGAACCCTAGTGAAGTGGAAACTTTCTAGAATGTATGAAGGTGATCCTAATGAGGACTCCTAGGAATGGGGGATAAGGAGTCTCATCTGGCTATCTCTTATAGCCAAATAAGGCTTCCAGTCAATTAAATTGTTGGCCAAGAGGGTTCAATGGGAATTTCCAAACAATTCAGGTTGTCGCTGAGACAAAAAGTTGCTCTCTGCAAATATACATTGGGGTCCTATTGCTGAGGACAATACCCCCACAATTCATTGAACATGAACAAGTCAAGTTGGTGCCTACATGGAGCCTTCACTCCTATGTTCTAGTCTTTTTTGTGAAGGAAGGTACTTTGCAGGCTATAGAAAGAGAAACATGGTTTTGTAACCAACCCAGTTATAAAACTTTTGACCTACAATCTGTCCTGGCTGCAATATATGCTACAGCACTGGTGGCACAGAACGTGTGGGAGTAACCAACAAATGTCTGATTTGACATAAGGGCCAACAGTGGTTGAGTAACTAAGAATCAGAGAGAAGATACCCCAGAGACTATGGCAAATCCAAACACTACAAGTCTAAAAATTAAAGTATCAATAAAACGACTCCTAAAGATATTCTGCTATACTCATAGATCAGTGCCTTATCCAGTCATCACCAGAGGGACTTATTCCTGCAGCAGGTGGGAACAGATGCAGAAACCCACAGCCAGACATTGTGAGGAGAGAGAGTCTGTATGAGAGGTCTCCATCAAATCTCTCTCCTCATAGCTCAAGGAATTCAGCATAAGAGGATACAGAAAGATTGTAAGAGTCAGAGGAGATGGCGGCCACCAGGAGAAGAAGGCCCTTTGATTCATTCATGTATACAAGGTACATATGAAATCACAGAGAATGAAGCAGCAAGCACGGGGTTTACATGAAGCCTGTGTGTGTGTGTGTGTGTGTGTGTGTGTGTGTGTGTGTGTGTATGTATGTATGTTTTAATGGAACTCCTGACCGTGAGAATGAGTGGGTCTCTGACTTGTGCATGCTCTTAGGATTCTTCGCCTCCTGTTGCTATGTCCAAATTCGATGTGATAGTTTTTGCTTCATCTTATTCCATTTTATTTTGTCATGTTTGACTGTATTTTCGTAGAAGCCTGTTCTTTTCTAATGAGAGACAGAAAGGGAGTGGATCCAGAGGGAAAGGAAGTGGGGAGAACCGAGGAGTAGTAGAGGGCGGGTAACTGATGAGCAGGATGTAGTATACGAGAAAAGAGCCTATTTTCAATAAAGAAGAAAGGAAAAAATGTAATAATGTTCACTGGGCATCTCTACCGTGGAGTGTGACAGTTTTCTAGAGTTTACATAGCACTATTGTATTTCCCCCAAAAAATCAAGTAGTAGAAATTTGTTTATTTATTAATATTGAGGAGTTTTCTATGGAACCTAAAATTGTAGAAAAATGTCTGGATAGGGCTGGTGTCTTTGACTTGCAGAGGCTGCCTTCTTATGTCTTCATGTGATTTTCCATCCTTTCTAATCTCTTATTATAAGGACACCCATCATATATGATTGGAACTCATTAGAATGACCTCATTTCAACTTAATTACCATGTAAACCTCTAATGTCCAAATACAGTTAAATTGGGAGGTATGTAGGATTATGATGTCAATATAAAATTTTTAAAAACATGTTTATTTTATGAACACAATTTAGCTGACAAGCTTCACATAATGTAAATATACACAAAGGACAATTTCACACGCCATCAACCTAAATATTTTATAATAAATACTAAGAACAGCATTTTAAACTTATTATCAATAATAATCTAATGTTTTTATTGATATATTATCTTAAAATGTTGGAGGAATATTATTGGTTTTATGTTACAGTTACTATGAAAGCCAGTCACACAGAAAATCACTCTTGTATTCTACCTATCTACATTCAAGTGTTTATACTATGAACATCGCTTATTGCTTGGAGCTGTGAAACAAAAGGGGAAATGTACGGACTCTAGGGACTTAATATTTAATTGCAGTAACTGTATGGATGCTTAAAAAAAGAAGAATAAATAACAAGATTGCATGCCCTAAATTCCAAATAGAAGATTATCTGCCTTCCTGGATTTGAGGTCATACCAGCCTACACTGTGTTGGCTTCTAAAGGATTTCCAAGAGAAAACTAACATTGTTTATATGCAGATAATTAGAAGAGAATTTCAGAATGAAGACGAGTAATGTACTTTTTAAAGACCTCTGATCTCACAAGGAGTATTCTCCCATTGCTTCTTAGTGAGAAAAGAACAGAATATCTTCTCTTATTATTTAAAAGTTTCATTATTTGGGATCTATTCAATTCAGAATTTGCTATAAGGAAACAACTGCTATAGGGATTTTAGATTATGAGTTAGTAAATACTTTAAATTTGTTACTTATTTATTTCTTATTTTTAAAATTTATTTTATTTTATTTTACAATATAATTCAACTTTACATATCAGCCTACTTATTTATTTCTGTTGAAGTAGTTTCATATATCCCAAATCATCTTCTAACTCTCTATGTAGCTATGACTGGCTTTGAACTCCTGATCCTCTCAAGTACTGGGATTATAGGCATATGCCACCAAACCAGGGAGTAGATGCATTTTTGCCATCTAAAGATAAACAATGACTGAGCTCTCTGACTGTGTAAATCAGCCTGATTGTCATTTTGCCTGCACGGAGATTTATCAGTTTCTTAATTCACTTTTCCAAAGAAGAATGTGAGAGAGGAGACAGCTCCAGCTGCTTTATGTGCTGAGCTGAAAACTGACTTCTCTAAGAGTAGATTGAAAAACGCAAAAAGATCTATGTAAGTGCTCCAAACATTAAAGTGGTTGATTTTATCAGAAGAAATTACCACTGAAGTTAATTATGTTTCTGTTAGCATTATAAATGTAAATAACATGTTACTATTAATATACATGAAATCTACCCATAAAAGGTTTGAGCAGCACAGTTCAAAGGTCAAGTCTGCAAGTTCTGACATCAAAGTTTCTATATATGAAACCTGTGGCGTATAAATTATGTGTTTTGACAAATACAGTTTTCTTTATAATGACTTATTTTAACAATCTGTGAATTTAGGTGCCATGGTTCAGTTATATGTGTCCTATGTTGAAACTTAATAAGCAATGTGATAATATTAAGAAGTGAGCACTTGAGAGTGGTGATGCCAAAGGAGCAGTCTTCATAAATGGTATCACTGATGCTACCAAGAGTTTGAAAAGAGTACTCTAGCTCCCTTTGCTCTTCAGTCTGCTTTGGCCAGTGAGGCCATAACACCAAGGTTTCATCTATGAAGCAGAGTGGACCCTCACTTGCCACAGTATTTGTTGATGCCTTGCTCTGCCTCAGATGCCCAATCTGCCAGCTCCTTGATCTCTCATTCCCCATACTCTAGAACTGTAAGAAATAAATGTCTATTATTTATACATTACCCAGTCTTGGATTTTTTTTTTATCATAAGAATATAAATGAAATAAGGCAGAGAATAATGATAACTGCCTCATAAAATAACCATGAGGGTTTGGTTAAGGAACACATGAGCAAAATGCTTAGTACAAAATTAGCAATAAATGTTAGCTATTATTGGTAGCCAATGAGTTAGAATATAGTTAAAATTCTCTGAGCAATGATTTTCAACCTCATCATCATACCGGAATAATATAGAGACTTTTTTCAAATTCTAATATATGGTCTTATCCCTAGAGATTTTGATTAAATTGACCTCAGAAGGTCCAGACATCTGTGAGTTTTAAAAGATCCCAAGGTAATTCTAACATACATACAGAGTTGAAAAGATCTGCTCCATGTAACACATGCAGATGGATAGCGCCATGCCACTCTATCCACATCTGACCCAGTCCAGTAGTGCTTTCCCCACATGTGCTATGGATAACATGTTCCATACAGCAAGATATCACCTAAAATTATAAACATGCATCCCTCAGAAGGGATTGATTCACAGTGCACCAAGCTTCATGTTTAAATATATTCTTTAAGAGATTCATTTCACATTCCTGATGAAAAGTTATAAAAAGTTCACCTTTAACTACATTGTTTTATTTCTGATGAACTCAGATTTTCCATTTTATTTTTTATAACAAGGAGACTTTCTTGGGGAATAATTAGCTTTCTTAAGTACAACACAGGAACAATTCTCTATCACTCTTACTAATTATTAAATCAATTCATGGATATATTGATAGAAAGACTACACTCTCAAATGACAAAGATACTTTAGATGACATACAGATGCTGGAATCTTTATTTGGACTTGAATTGTTTATTTCAGACTGGATATTGGGAGGAGAAATGTAGATTAGTGTGACAAGTGAATATTCAGAATTTATTGATGAAGTTGTGAGATGAGATTTCACTTTAGCTTCAGCCTCTACAGATACCTCATTTGGGTCCAGAAGAAGAAAGCATCAGGGCTCACCAGACTGGCACCGGTATTTCTCCTACAACAGAAGCCCAGGACATGGCTGTAGTACTATGACTTATAGTCATGTGGGCTTTGGAATCACTCATGGTGGCCACTCAGTATAAGAAACCAGAGAATTCTAAGCTGCGGTATGTCTGAGATAGAGGTGCAGAGTCACTGACAGCCCATGGAATCCAAATGTTGTAAATATGTTAGACTCTGAATGCCAAGACAGGTAAAACAGGATGAAGGTCTATCAGAAGGTCTGACCTGAAGGAATGGTGCTTCCTTTGTGAGAATTCATTTAGAATAAATGCCCAGAAAAGCAGACAATGACCAAGACTCCAAACTACAGATCAATAAGGAATCGCAGAGCCCCAACTTTGTGTTCACTGGGAACTTTTCTTTGGAAGACAGAGGGCTACAATCAGAAAGGTAAGCAAAAGGCAAATTATAGCAATATTTATTAGGCAACTTTGAGGTTCTTTGTGCTCCCAAAGGATCTCCTCAATTCTTTCTAAGACAACTGTGACCATACACCCAAACTAAATTTGCATGATGGAATTCAGATTTCAGGCTCCAAGAAAAATTCGGTAAGTTTATAGGATGCTCCAGCTTGTAATTGCCTTGATTCTCCAGTCTTCAAATATAATTCATTTTAGACTTAGAGCTTTAGACTGATGGCTGAGTGCCCTTACTTTTATCTACAGGAGTGGATTACAATGAAATTCTAAACATGAAACAGGCTGTTTGCTCCTGGCATTTAGCAGACAACACTATAGAAATGATAATTCAAGTAGCAACATGAACCAGGCATAGAAAATTCTTTCTTTCTCTTCATAGTTATGATTATTTTACAGGTAAAGATAGCCAAGAGAGACGCAAGAGAAGCCATGAGACTATGAAAATTATGGAGTAACTAGGAGGGAGGCAAAAACCATGGACGTGATGTGTGAATCAGGTTGCATTTCATGTTGTTAAAGCAATACAAAGAAGATCTAAATTTTCTGATATTTCTTTGGCTTGGGTCAAGTCTAAGGTACATATCTGGGAGCTTGCATCTTGATTATAGTAGACTTATTGGGTCCTATCTATTTCCAGCTAGCACTGGGTTAATAAGCAATTCATATATGCTACTTAATTTAATTGCAAAACTACTGTAGGAACCAGAAAGAGGTGACATCAATATCTCTAGTCCAGGAAGGAACATATTCAAAATTAGAGACTAGACTGAACTGACATTGTAGCACGTGCTATCTCCATGCCCCAGGGAACTACGAGCCATCCTCATATCCATTGCTGATATATGCTTTTCATTATGTCTAACTCAGAGCAGACTCACAGAAGCAGCTGAAAGTAGCTACTAATTATTTCCAAAAGTAGAAAAAGTTATTTCCATGTATATCTATTAAAAATTACTTATTAATCAGGCAAAGAAAACTGAAATCCACATTCTATGAGTCAATTAGTCCAGTTACTGTGGTTGCATTTTGTAGCTAGCTGATCTTTTAAAAATATTTAAATTAGGTTTTAGATAAATGGGCAACTGTGCAGGTTCCATTTCCTGGCTATTGTGAATAATGCAGCAGAGACTTTTGAGTATATTCTCAAGAATGATGTAGCTGGGTTGTATAGTAGTTCTGCTTTTAGTGTTTTAGGAATTTACAAACTGATTTTTATAGTAGCTAAACAACTTTATAACCCCACCAGGAGTATGTAAAGATTTCTCTCTCCTCATTAGCATTTGTTGTCATTTATGGAGTTCTTGATGGTAGCCTTTTTCGGGATTTTTTTCAGGTATTTATTGGCCGTTTTCATTTGTACTTTTGAGACCTGTTAATCAGTTCATTAGCTTGTTACGGATTGGATGGTTGGGAGTTGCAAATTTAACTGTTGAAGAGTTTTACATGTCCTTCCTACTAATGTCCTGTCCGATGAGTACTTGCTGAAATTCTCCCCATCCTGTAGTCTGGTTTTTCAGTGTGCTGACTGTTTCTTGCAGAAACCTTTTAATTTCATGCAATGCAATTTGTCAATTCTTGGCATTAGCTCTTATTCTTTTATTGACCTTTGCAGAAAATCCTCATGTGTCTTGTATCTTGAAGTACATTATTTGTATTTTCTCTAGCAGCTTCAACATCTAAGTATTACATTAAGGTATTTTAAACATTTAAATTGAATTTTGTGCTGGGTGAAATGAATAGATCAAATTTCATTCTTCTACATGTAGAAATCAGGTTCTCTGGCATTCTTCCTCTGGCGTTTGTAGTTAGCTGTGTGGGTTTATATTTAGGCCTTCCATTCTATCTCATTGATCCGTATGTGCTGTTTTGTGCCAGCACCATGCTGTTTTATTATTATTGCTCTGGAGTATAATTTGAGATCAAATATCATGATACCTACAATATTGCTCTTTTTACTAAGGAGTATCCTAGCTTTGGGTGTCCTTTGTCCTTCCATCTGAATTGTAGGATTATTTTTCCCATAGGAAATATTTTGCCAACTTATATTACCTCAAACTCAAAACCTAGGATAAATGGATACATTTCCAGAACAATATGACCTACCAAAATTAAATCAAGAATATAAATAGAATTTGTGGCTGAAGGATGTCTTTTACAGAAGACCCAGGTTCTGCTTCCAGCACCCTGTACCTGCTACCTCACAATTGTCTGTAACTTCAGTTCAGAGGAATTAGTCTCCCTCTTCCAGCCTCCATGTGCACTGAATGCATGTAATATACATATAAACAAGCAAGTGTGAGTGCAAATACACACGCACACATATATACATGCAAAACAGTACATTTTAAAAAATACATAAAGAAAATCAATGAGACTGAAGCAATAACACAAAGTATCTCAACAAAGAAAAGGTCAGAACTGGAAATATTTACTAATATATTCCACCAAATCCTTAAGAGTTAATACCAATGTTCCTTAGACCATCCCGTAAAGTAGAAAGGGAGAAACTCATCTTACAAGGCCAGCATTATCCTGATACCAAAACCAGATTAGGACATGACAAAAAAAATTTTTCTCTAATGAAAATCAGTGCAAAAATTCTGAGTAATCTTCTGACAAACTAAATTCAATAATACATTATACTAGAGAAAAGAAAAAATCTTCAACTAATGGAACTGAGAAAACCATTATGGATGTTCACATGTAGAAGAGTGAAATTATATCCCTATCTATTACACTACACAACAATTAGCTCCAAATGAACCAATGGTCTCAAGCTGAAACCTGAATGCTATTGCTAGAAGAAAACCTAGGTATTACCCTACAAAATGTAGGTATTGGAAAGGACTCTCTGAATATGACTCTATTGCCCAGGAATTAAGGTCAGCAATTGATAAGTGGAACCTCATAAAACTAAAAAGTTCTTTTTGATTAAGGAAACATAAAGAATAAACCTACAGATGTGAGTGAATCTTTGCCAGACATGCATATGACAGAGGAGTAATGTGCACAATATCGCAAATCAATCAATCAATCAATCAAACCAAAAGCCCCAGCAACACAAAGAGTTAAAGAAACAAATTACCCAGCCGGGCGTTGGTGGCGCACGCCTTTAATCCCAGCACTCGGGAGGCACAGGCAGGCGGATCTCTGTGAGTTCGAGGCCAGCCTGGGCTACCAAGTGAGCTCCAGGAAAGGCGCAAAGCTACACAGAGAAACCCTGTCTCGAAAAACCGAAAAAAAAAAAAAAGAAACAAATTACCCAATTTAAAAATGGGCTAGGAATCTAAACAGAGAATTCTTGATATAAGAAATAGATATAGCTAAGAAATACCTTGAAAAGTGTTCATCGTCCTTAGCAATTAGGGAAACAGAAATGAAAAGAACTTTGGGATTTCATCTCACACTGGTCAGAGTCATGAAGATCCACCACACAACTGACAATAAATGCTGGTGAGGATGTGGGGAAAGAGGAGCCTTCATTCACTATTTGTGAGAATGCAGATTGGTTCAGCTACTCTGAAAATCAATGTGGAGAATCCTCAAAATGCTAAAATAAGTCTATCACATGACACAGCTATAAGACTCCTTGACATGTGCCCAAAGGACATGATACCTACTCAACAGAAATATACTTACTCCACAATGTTCATTGACACCCTATTCATAATAGGAGATAGAAACAACCTAAATGTCACTCAGCAGGTCAATAGATAATGAAAATGTACGTATATACACATTGGTAGACTACTCAGCTGTAAAAAAAAAAAGAAAGAAAGAAAAATGAAATGAAATTTGAAGGTAAATGGATAGACCTAGACAATATTAAGTGAAGTAACCCAGATCCAAAAAGATTAAAACCATATTCTTTTTTATTTGTACTTTCTAAATTCAAATTCTCAAATGTGAGCATACAACATGGAGAAACCACAGAAACCAGTAAATTATAAAAAAGAGACTGTAGATGTTAATTGTGAACTTGACAATCTAGAGTTATCTCTGAAATGGGTTTCTGGACAGGCTTGTGGGAATTGTCCTTTTATTATGTTAATTGAGGTGTACCCACTGTGGGTGGCACCATTCCCTGGCTGGGATCCTCGACTGTGTAAGTAGAGAAAGGGAACTGAGCATGTTTATGAATTATACATTCTCTGCTTTCCGACTGTGGACACAATGTGACTAGCTTTCTCAAACTCCTGCTTCTCCATCATGATGGCTGTGCCATGGGATTGTGTGCCAAAACAAACTCTGTGCTTTAATTTGCTTTTGTCAGAATATTTTATCATAGCAACAGAGAAGTAGCCCACACAGAAAATACTGTTCTGATTTCATACATCTCCTCAGTGATTTTAGAGAACAGCTTATGTTCTGGTTTCTCTACCAGAGAGACATGAGCTTCCAAAGATTAATCATTTTTAGCAAGGATAGTATAGTACACCATCCACCAGATTTCCTAGTAATAGTCAATCTAATCATAATTCAAGATCAAACACCAATACACTGTGCTCTAACAGAGTGCAGTCACCAAAAATTCCATCTTATTTATACAGTTGTAAACAAGGTAAGAGGGCAAGCATGGGAGAATGGCCAAGTGTGAAGAAATGGGGATCAATGGTGAGCCTGGTACCTTAAGAGGCAGGACGGATGTTAGAAAAAGAAATGAAACCGTGTCTAAGAACTTCAGCACTTTTAACTTGTATACACCTGTAGCCTACAAAGGGCAGCATTTGCTAGGGTGTCAGCCAGATGAGTGGCCTGTCTGACTTAACAGCCAGCATTGGGTGGTTCCCCCACAAACAATCAGGTCTAGAGAAGGGACTTCAGCCATTGAAGGGACTGAAGAGGGAAGGCAGAAATCCAAGTTGCAAGACAGACACCCTTAGTGAGCCTAAATTCAGGGACCACTCTGTAATCACATCCTTTTTCCCTTCTGAAAATAACTTCACAGACGTCTAGAATGAGAGTCAGCGGCCTTGGCATCAAAAGTCTCCAATTAAAGGAAGAAGCCTAGATGTATTAGTCAGGGTTCTCTAGAGAAATAGAACTGATAAAATGAATCTATCATCTATTTACAGGCTCTGGTCTGGCTAGTCCCAAAGGCTGTCTCCTGATGGAAAGGCCAAGAATTTGGTCTCTGTTCAGTCCAAGAGGCTGGATGTCTCAGATGTTCTTCAGTCTACTTTGGAACCCCAAAGAAGTGGATTCTAATGTCAGTGAAGGAATGCCTCAGAAACAGGATAGATGAGCATGTCAGCAAGTATGAGGGCAAACAGGCAAAGAACAGCTATTTTTTTCATGTCCTTTATGTAGGCTGCCACCAGAATGTGTGGCCCTGATTTGGGGTGGGTCTTCTTACTTCACATGATCCAGTCAAGAAAATCCTTCACAGGTGTGCCCAATTGCTTGGGTTTTAGGTGACTCCAAGTGTAGTCAAGATAACAACCAAGATCAGTCATCACACTAGTAGAGTATGTCACATGCAATGTAAGACATGGAGAGACAGGATAAGAGAAACCGAAAGTTCAAGAGTGGCTTTTATGAGTGTAATCCCAGTGACATTCTTTTAGGATCTTATCCATATTTCCGCACAGAAAAATGAGGCTGTTTTTCTTTTTCTGCTAGTAGTTTACTACTTATTGAATCAGTGTTCAATTTTGTAAGTTTAAAAACTGTATATGCTAAATCTGAGGAGTCAAACTAGCATCCGTGAGCTCAGAGTGACATCGTAGATAGCTAGGACAGCAGAGGCTCAGTGTTCCCTATCTGTATTTATACGGTGATGAGTAAATAATTTTTCTTTTGAGACAGGGTTTTACTACAGCTGTCTGGCATGTGACTCACAATCCTTCTGCCTTAACCTCCTGAGTGTTTCAATTACAGACGCACATCCCCATGCCTCACATAAATAAAGCTTTTGACCACCTGAAAGATTATCTTTTGCTTGAAACATTTGGTGTTTATAACTTGACATTGATAAAATCTCCATGAGAAACATGTTTATTGTATTTAGTGACTAGAATAGAAAGCATAGTCCATTGGCAGAGACACAGCTACAAGAATGATGGATGTCTAGAGCAGGGAGAAATGTCTATTAAAGTAGTCAGAGTTGACACCATATTCCAGCACATAATGTTTGACACTTTACTCAGGGGTTACTGAAATGATTATGTGTTCATGAGCAAATCCATGCTGACAACCAACCTTTCACTGATGAAAAGAGATTATTATTTTAAAAAGTGTTTCAAACTTAGGCTTTCAGACAGATATAGTTTATATTACTAAAACCCAGGGCACTTTCAGAAAGAGATTCAATAAATAGATTGGTAGTGAAGTATATTTGGCTGTTTTTCGTTTTGTTTTTGGTGGTTTTTGTTTTTTTAGACAGGTATACAAAGATTACAGAACAATGAGATGCACCCTACCTAGAAGAACTGTGATTCACTATTTAAGAGAATGTGTGTGCCCTTGTTCAGACACAGCAAAGGGAAATGTCAGAAAGGTTGAACATGTCAATGAAACAATGTGACATGTGGAGATTTTAATTCAGTATTTCCTAGTAATTCATTATTTATGCTCTTGTTGCTGAATAAACTGAATTTTCACTTTATGAGTCACCTGTAAATCATGAGCACATAAACAATAGAAAAAAGCTAACAAGATTCAGCCCTCCTAGCTAGGCAGCGAGTAGTGAAGTCTCTCATGGAATGAAAGAAGAGCTGAGCTGGAACATCTATTTTTTCACTCATAGGAATAGATTAAGAGCCCAAGGCCAAGGTCCCAGGGATGTGGCTCAGAGTTCTGACAACAACACTGGAGCCAGGAGGGAGCCAGGGAAGATGGTGTCTGTCCTGTGTATGACTGGTGCACACACGTCTGCAGCTCTTTCTTTCAGGTCTTTTGCCCCACAACTTCAAGGACAAATGCTTGATGCATAAACCCAAAGAAGTATAATGAACATTCTTTCCAAAGTTTTAGCAAAGTATATCATATTGTTTGTTATTTTTCTTATACTGTTACATTTTTTTTAAATTAGTGTACTCAAACCACTGGGAAATGGAGAGTTAAGAATAGGCTAGCAAATTATAAACATATCTAAATTTCATTTCATTTCATTTTCTATTTGTGTTTTCAAATGTATTTATTTATTATTTGGTGTGTATGTAAGCCACAGGTCAATGCCTGGGGTCTTTCTTTATTATGGTCTTCCTTATTTTCTGAGACCAGATTTCTTACTGAACATGAAGCTTGCTGTCGCAGCTAGCCTGGCTGGACAGTGGACCCCGGGTCCTCTTGTCTCCACTACCCCAACCTTGGGGTTACAGGTGCATGCAGCCACACCTGGCTTTTACGTGGGTACTGGGGATATTCCATACTTTAACCATTGAGCAATCTACCCCCATCACCCCCTGTGGTGGTTTGAAAGAAAATTACTCCAAAGGGAGTGGCACTATTAGGAGGCGTTGCCTTGTTGGAGGAAGTATGTCACTGTGGAGGCAGGCTTTGGGGTCTCACATATGCTCAACCCACATCCAGTGAGATAGACCACTTCCTGTTGCCTGTGAGTCAAGATGTAGGACTCTCAGCTACTTCTCCAGCACCATGTCTGCCTGCATGCTGTCATGTCACACCATGATGATAATGGACTAAACCTCTGAAAATGTAAGTGACCCCAATTAAATATTTTTCCTTTCAAAAAGTTGCCATGGGCATGGTGTCTTTTCACAGCAATAGAAACCCTAACTAACACCC
Organism: Peromyscus nudipes; assembly: GCA_902168325.1. Taxonomy (NCBI): domain Eukaryota; kingdom Metazoa; phylum Chordata; class Mammalia; order Rodentia; family Cricetidae; genus Peromyscus; species Peromyscus nudipes. The sequence continues at coordinate 35,106 of CABHPH010120338.1, forward strand.
CCCTCTTTTCTCTCCCTTTCTCTTTCCTTCTCTTTCTTTCCTTTCTTCATTCAATCCTTCCTTCTTTCTTTTCTTCTTGGCAGCACTGGTCATAGAATGAAATCCAGACCATGGGTTTGCTAGACAAATGCTCTACCATTGAGCGACTCCCCTGGTTCTGTTGTATTTAACGTTGAGATAATGTTTCACTAAGTTACCTAGGTTGGCCCTTGAACTCACTAAGTAGCAAAGGCAGTGTGCAAACAATTTATGCTCTTATCCCATATTTTCTTGTAGCTGTAGCTGATATTACAGATATGTACCACGATGTGAAACTCTGTTTTTTTAGTTTATGCTTACTCAAACAGAAACCCCACCCCCCTAAAAAATGTTACAGACCAGAGAATGCTATGTGTAACAGGCAGGACTTTTAAAAGACAGAAAACTGACAGAATGCACACACACACACACACACACACACACACATATATAGTGTAAAACAATTTATTACATCAGCTTACATAATAGGGGCTGAGTGTTCAGTTCCCCAGTGTCCATCTGCTAGCTAGAAGGGCTGAGAATTAGCTGCTTGGTCCACAAAGCTGGACGCCTAAACCATTTCCATTCTGGCACTGAAGGCAAGGAATACTCCTAGAGAGTTTTAGACAGTCACAGCAGCTGTAATCTTCCACAGTGGAGAATGGCAGACATAGCATCAGTGACGACTCACCCATCAACAAGAAGTAGAGGCAGGCAGGCAGACTGCCTACCCTTGGACCTCATCATGGACAGGCCACCAACAGGGGCTGATTTTCACTGTGAAGGAAGGCCTTCTCCCCTCAAATAATCCTTGGAAATAACCTCACAGACCCACTGGCTCTCATCACAGACCAATAGTATAGACTTCTCTGTTACTGGTAACAATCAATTTAGACAGTTTCTATTCAAGTGCATTCCCGATATAACTGGCTAGGAAGAACAGAAAAGCTGATCCAGTGTGAACTAGTATTGAGTGCACATGTAATAAGGCAAAACTATGTCCTCAAGTGAAAACTTAGAGATAATCCTCTGTTTACCCTTCATGTCTGTGCATAATTGGGAATGCATATGCCTGACAACAGATATATTACGAAAAGGAACACATGGATTAGGATAAATTAATATGACCTAATCTATCAATCAAAATAAGAAGCCATCAAAACTGTGCCCCCTTGGTAACCAGTTCCTCCTTCTCTTGAACTCCATGAAGGGAAGACCTAAATTCTAATTCATTTCTTGAGTACTCTTACTCATGGGACTCCCCCTTTCAATCTTGACCGTGTATCCATTTACAACCTTTAATATTGCTCCAATCTGTATATGGTCTTCTTGCCTTTCACAGTCCTGTGTGAGACTTTGTTTTTCAGTACTTTGGATAAGAAGCCAAGAGCATGGAAACACCTGGCCCACACCCTGAACTGGGCTCTATTTGGTTCAATGCTCTGCTTATTCTGTCTAGGACTTTCTATGCTTTCTTTAAACTTGTATGTTAGAAGTGAAATCCAGTACAGCAATGGAGGAAACCTGTGAGGTGAGGGGCTGCCCTCAACATGTAATGTTCTTTGTTTTGTGGTTCATTTTCATTCTGTGCTTATAATAACCCATGAGTATTAACAGGAACACAAGCTGAAATTCACAGTCAAAGCAAGCATAAAAGACATGTGTTATAACCATGTATATCCACCACCAAGTGGAGTGCTGACAGCTCTGAGGCTCATGTTTCTTTTACAAATTACAGCCTGTTTTATAAAAAGACAAAATTGTTCTAAGAAACAAGAATGACCAAGGAACCCTATTACACCTCTCTGACTCGGTTGTCTTCCTAATCCAGCACTTAGAGAACATAATGAGATATAGAGAATGGGAGGATGAGGCAAGTACAGCTCGTGCGTGTGTGTGTGTGTGTGTGTGTGTGTGTGTATTTCTGGGGTTTGAACAAAACAAAAGGCCTCTGTAGACAAGCACTCTACCACTGAGCTACATTTCCAGCCTAGTTATTTTTCTTTTTAGTCCTTCTTTATTTCAGACAAAGATTCTAAATGTTTCTACAACAAGTAATATGAATAAGCAAAATAATAGCAGTTGACTTCATACTTCTAAAAACACATTTGATCTCATTTGTCAACTTCTTACCATCCACAATTAACATCTAGAACCTTCCATGCTAGTTCTGGGAGGGAACTTAGTGGACATACCTAGTGCCCATCCTTATTCTATGAATAGATTAATAAGGCTAGAGAAATAAACAGCCATACTGTTGTATGTCCCTCATTCTCCACCCACAAAAATGGACAACATACTAAAACTGGTTCTTAAATGTGGAAGCTTCCATAGAAAGCTATACTGTAACCATAGTAATACTACTGTCACTATTTGCTTTTTAGAAATTTTGCTCACATCTGCTGTTGGATCCTTACATGTAAGGAGAATCAAAGAAACAATCATTCTAAGTTTTACTGCTGTTTATGCTGTATTATAAATATATATATAGACATATATATGTATATATGTGTATATAAATTATAATATTAGTATAAATTATGATAATATAAATTATAGTGTTCTGTTGAATTTAGATACAGGCTTAATGCTGTTATATTTTCTTTGAAAATGGTGTTGTACATTATAAAAATGAGTGGTAAAAATAATGATAGTATGAGCTAGTCATAGTGGAAATCACCTGTAAGCCCAACACTTAGGAGGTGGAGATGAAAAGATGGGGAGTTTAAAGTTATTCTTAGCTGTTTAGAGAGGGGGAAGCCAGCATGGGCTATTTAATAGATGGTAAAGCCAAAGCTTAGAATGAATAAATAATGTTGCCAAAAATCTTAAAGCCTATTAGTGGAAACACTAGGATTTGCAATAGAATCTGGGTGTGTAGAACCACAAAGCCTAGTTCTTGATGACTGTTATCCCCAAAGCCAGTATCATTGCTGCTTCCCCTTGAGTTCCTTGGAATATGTGTTACTCCAGAATCGAAACAGGCAAGCTCAGGGAATAATTTAGCAATCTGAGATTCCACTGGTCTTGGGTTATGTACACACTCCTCTTTAGGAATGCACCGGAAACTAAAGACCCTCCTACTGCATTTACCTGTGTGTCTCTCTCCAAATGATGTAAAAAGTTTCTCCTATCCCTAGTTTCCATAAAACTTAGATAAATTCTACTCAAACTTAGTCCTAATATAGCAAGGTAAGAGGAAAGGAAGGCCAATCTAGCCTAAATTGGTTTGGAACACATGTTCAGATGGGCAAACCTTATCCTTTTGGGGAGAATACCCTATTTACCATCTAATGCCTATGCACAGTTGGGTGCATATGAATGAAATCAGATACATCATGGAAATGGACATGCAAAGTGAACAAAGACTTCATAATCCAAGACTGTCAATCAAAACACAGCTGCCCATACTAGGCCCCTTAGCAATCAAACCCTTTTTCTTTTTTACTTCATAAAATGAGGCTCCAAATGATAAGCCTGAGTACCCTCACTTACACACCTTTGTTGTCCCTCTGGACACTGTGTCTCATTTGTACTCTCAGTTTACTTTGGATGAAGTTATGCACTACTTTTGCTAACCCATGTGTGCCTTTGCTTCATTCTTGAGTAAGAACCTAGACTCACTGGGTCCAGATCACAGCCACCAGTAACAAGAGGGGTCCAAGGTTCTCCAACAAACTACAGCAAGTCAAGAAAGCTGGTCCATTTCTACCACAACTCAAATGACTCTTAAAAGGCTTTAGTTCTTATTTTCATCAAGGCTATCACTTGGCTGTGTGTACATCACTCATATTAAAAGTAAGATAGGTGGCAGGCTCAGTTAATCCCTAAGCTCATGGAGTAGGGCATTAGCTTTTGTGTCTCAGAGACTAGCAAACTCTCCAGATTTCCTTTCACATCTCTTTTAGCCTCCATGATGACTACCAATTTGCTGTTCTGCATTAGTGTCTGCTGAGTTTATCCGGCTATATTCTAGAGCCCAAAGAAATAATGTCTACCAGTAGTTTTAATCTTCTTTGCCCAAATCTCACTAGCAAATATGAGTATATCTTTTATTCATGGTGTTAAATAAAAACCTTTGCCTGGATATGCATGATGTGTAAAATATTTTAAGTAATATAACAATATTTAAAGATTTTGTCATTTGTACCTCAAATTTTTATATTATAGTCTGAACCACATACTTGAGCATTTAATATTAACAAAAGCAGCAAAATCAATATATATCAGACATAACCTTAATTTAGTAATTATTTGAAGACAGAATCCATTCTTATATTATACTTGTTAATAAGTGTATTTTACTGTTATGGTTTTAAATCAAACATTTACTCTTAGTATATATTTTTGTTAAAGTATTTATTACTATAACCTCTTTTGAGATTTGCTGTGTCCTGACAGGTATGTGTATATTACTTTACTTTACTCTGAGATACAGAACTGTAGATAATTCCATGGTAATACACAAATACAGAATGTTTTACAAGAGATTTTTTAAATGTTTCAAATTTTCTTGATATTATCATTCTCAAACATCAATATTCAAAATATATAAAAATCCATCATAGGCACAGAATTTAAAGGGACAGCTGTTTGGATATCTTCTGCTTTGAACTCACATGACAACTCAGTTGTCAACACTTCTCTAACCTTTATACTCTACTTTCGTCTGTTACAGAAACCACTTACTCCTAATGTATAAAGCAAATGACAAGAGAAACAATTCTAACTCATTTTTCTTACCTATAAAATAGAGTCAATGACCTCTCGGGGACTTTTCTTCCCCATCAAATATTTCCTCGTTTTCCACCAATACAATCTATATACATCTCATCTGCCTCATCTTAATGCCTCATCTTAATCTTAATGACATGCAAGTGTACACATGCATACAATAAATGAATGGAATAAATTCTAAGAAAAAATGAATTATTTTTCCAGCTATCCTGAAGTAAATACACTGTGTACTCTCAAATAATATGTTTCTCATACTGTGATTTTTAAAAAAAACAATAAACAGTGACACGAGAACTATTGTGTTCAAGTGTGTGTAAGACAAGGGAAAGGAAAGAAAAAGAATCAGGCACTCAAAAGAGAGGAAAAATAAAAAAAAAAGCACACAAGCAGAACATTATCTCACAACTTTGCAAACTGCACTTGGAGCTTGGAGACTCGGAGACAATAATACATCAGTGATGAATGAATGCCTACGCCATTCTCATAAACTCAGGCATGAGGCATACATTTGAAATAATCAAGATAATTTCCATGCTAATTCTGGGTATTTAGAGCAGTTGTTCTCAACCTTGGCAGCACTTTAGAATCATCTGGAAGGCTTTTAAATTTTTTTCTGTGCCTCACCTCAGATTAAAATTTGATACTGGGCGGGCCCAGGTATTGCTACTGATTTAAAAGCTCACCAAGGGCTTCTAACATTCACTGGGAGTGAGAACACTGATTTGGGCTAAATGCTATTATGCAATGTGCTGAGAATAAGCATTTAAATTTTTAAGTGGGATATATATATATATATATATATATATATATATATATATATATGACACAGAGTTTGAAGTCACCTCACAAAATTCATGCTCTAACCTGTCCACTCTTTAGTTATGACTTGAACCAGAAACCAGATCTGAGCACATGCAGAGCTGGTGGGACCATGAGTCACTGCAGACCTTGATGTGTGTGCTCACCCTCTTCGGATGGTGGTCATCACTCCAGGTGAGCTCCAGAGAGCCAAATCACCCTGCCTGGCGTGCACTGTTCTTTCAGCTCCCTCCAATACCCTCCTGTTTGAAACACTTAAATTGAGGTTTTGTTTTGTTTTTTGGTTGTTTTTTTTTTTGTTTTTCTTTTTAAATGTAATACTCATGCACTACATTAAAGCTCCCTAGACTGAAATTTTTTCTTTCTTTGCCAAAGGAATCAGGAACAGTTTGCAGGCAAAAATATTAAAAGAAAAAATTGCCTACATTTTTAAATCCTTCCTTTATTTGGTTTCTTACCAAAGTGAAATGTGACCTGCAGCTTTGAGGGCTCTCCCAGAATTAATAATCTCCAGGTGTATTCATAACCATTAATTGCCTCTGAAGGAAGCAATAGGAGGCTTCCCCAGAATCCTGTTCAGTGGAGGACAGATACTTAGCTGGTGTTTGCTGCTTCAGTGAGTTCCTATGGCCGAGGTATTCATGTTGTGCTTACACTATGAAGCTTAAAATCAAGAGCTTGGGCAGAGAACTTCCTGTGTTAGCATGAATGCACCAAAGGCCTTGTAAAGAAGGCTTTTTGAATTCCATGTATGTTAAGCAGTTTCTGAAGGACTGTTTCCACTTTAGGTTTTTGTACAATAAAACCCAAATTGCACTTTTGACTATTGAGCTGAGTCTTTTAACTTGCTTTAAAAAGAAAAGAAAGGAAGGAAGGAAGGAAGAAAGAAAGAAAGAAAGAAAGAAAGAAAGAAAGAAAGAAAGAAAGAAAGAAAAGAAAGAAAGAAAGGAAGAAAGAAAGGAAGGAAGGAGGAAAATGCCCCTCATGATGATGGCATGGCTCTGTCACATGCTGACACAGTCTATTTCTTCAGCTCCTATGTCATTAAAAGATGAGACTTACTTATGATGATTAATAATGATGAAATATGTATGAAGAAATAAATTATACAAATTCCACACTGTACGTTGAGGGAGAGATACAAATTGTCAGGTCCTGATTACCCCTCCACTTTGCCCAAACAAGGGACAGAAGAACACTGCTCTCTCTGGTTTTCCTCCGAGATCCCAACTTGGGAAGTAGAATATGAGAAAGTTTGAAAGGTGTTGTGACAGGCTCAAATTCTTTTAAATTGTGGATTTGTAAAACCCTGCCTCTTCCACCACCCCATCCCCAGCTTTCACTCTTGCCTTCACGTCACATTATTTAAGGCAGCAGAGACTACCTGAGTCAATGCCATCTGACAGCATGTGTCAAACGCTTTTGTCTCTGCTGACAGGAATACCAGACACTCTCCTAGAGCATTTCCTGAATATCCATAACTTAGCAAGTGGGCTGGGTGCTGAGCAGGAGAAGGGAAAGGCACCTCATGCTGCACACTGGGCAGGTGGGAACTGGGGTCGGGATGGTCATAAGGAAATTGGCTCAGAGGTAGATTGTCACCGTCAGGTGCTCATTAACTCATCATCATCGCTGGTGGATCTGCTTCCTCTGTCTCTGGTCCTAATGCTTATATTTTGGGGAAGAAATGAAGACGTGAGCAAACCTGAATAAGTCTCCTAATTTTTACATCTGATAAGCTAAGGGATTTAATTTTTTAAAAGCCAAATCATTGCATCTATGGAATTTAAATGAACTATAGGTCGATTAAAGCTGAAATTCCATGGAATGATTACTGAAGTTTCTGGAAGGCTACACACACCTCTTAGCAACAATTTTATTTTTGCTTCCTATGACTAAAACAATGGCCTTTTTACCCGTAAAAAATGTGTTGTCTTATTTTCAGAAGAGTTGACTTAAAATGATTTTTTTTAATCACCTCACTTGACAATGTTAATAGTATCCGAAATACCAAGAACAGGAATCAAGGAATACTGTACTTTCTAACAGGGAGTAACACCCTTAATTCATGCACAGAGAATGCTTACGACCACTTCCAACCAAATCACTGTGCAATCATGCTCTGTAACATCTCTGAGATTTCCCTCTATCCCCAAAGTCCTTTGGCACATTAATCTTTTTGTAGACGTTACACATACACTAAACTGATGTTCTTACAGATAAATTATGTGACAGAGTGAAAAACACGACACTTACGGGAGATAAATATTAAACTAAGTCATAACAAAATATGGAGCTGACAATCCTTGTACTTATTTGGTGTTGTAGTGACAGGTCCTAATTGTTTGGATTAAATTTGCCAGATGGAGTACACAAAAATTTAGAAAAATCACTGTAGATGGAGCTAATTGGTAAATGTATATTCATTGTGGTTTAATCGATGGTGGTCTGTGACTCCACTAGAATGTAAACTCATGGAAGAAATGAGATGAATTGAGTTCAATTCATTGGGATATATCTAATCTGTAGCATATAGTAATTTATCAGTAAATGAAGTTGCATTTAAAAAATCACTTTAAAGGGAAAATGTATGTATTTCTCTTTTCCATTGCTGATGGTTTATTTGAGAATTACATTTACTGGGAGATACTTCTGACACTCTGTCATCTCAAAGTGAAAGGTAAACATGTCATAAACAGATCCCCATTAGAGAATTAAGTATATCTCTATTCTTATTTTAGTCTTAATATCTATGTATTAGCATTTTAACCTCTAATTAGAAAGGTGACTATGCTATTATTTTATAATTCAACTCAATTTAAACTTCTGGGTTTTGTGTATTAATTATTTTATTACTCTGTTAATTTTAAAAAATATAGTTTAATTCATGTAAGATTTATATAATAGGGAGCTGACTTAGCAGGTAAAAAAGTGCTTCAGGTGTAACTATGAAGACCTGTCTTAGTTAAGGTTTCTATTGCTGTGAAGAGACACCATGGCCATGGCAACTCTTATAAATAAAACACTTAATTGAAGGTGCTTGCTTAGAGGTTCAGTCTATCATAGTGGGGAGCATGGCTGCATGCAGGTAGATGTGGTGCTGGAGAAATAGTCCAGTGTCCTATATCTTGCAGGTAACAGGAAGTTGACTGACTCACTGAACAGTATCCTGAATAAATGAAACCTCAAAACCCACTCCCACAGTGACATACTTCCTCCAGAAGGTGTGGCCCAGATTAAAAGTATGCCCTTCAGCCTCAAGGTCTGGATTAAAGGTGTATGTCATCCAGCCCCCTCCAACAGGACCACACTTCCTCCAACAAGGCCACACCTCCTAATAATGTCACTCTCTATGAGCTTATGGGGGGCAAATCCATTCAAACTACCACAAGACTTGAGTTGAAAATTCTCAGAAATCACATAAAAAGCCAGGCATGGTTATACACATACCTATAACCCTAGCACTATGGGGGACAGAGTCAGGAGGATCACTGCTGGCTGCCAGCTGAGCTCCAGGTTCAATGAGAGATTCTGCCTCAAGAAAATAAGGTTAATGGTGATAGAGCCTCCAAGTATCCCTAGGCATATACACCCTCACACCCACATATGAATTCACCACACACATACAAACCACATATCAGGCACACACCCCATATCACTACTCTCAATTACATACATGCAAAATAATAAGAAAAAAATAAATTTAGAGCATAGAAAGTTGAATTTTGAAAGTAGATTGTTTTGAATTAGAAATGTTGCCATTTGCTAGTGGTTATTAAAACAATATTTTCATAGGATTCACTTTTGTATGCTCACCCAAAAATACTGTCTTCAATTCCACTCTTTGAGCTATTGAATATTGAGTGGAACTGAATATCTACATTTTTAATTAGCATTGGACTGTGATCCCTACACAGGAAAAACAACAACAACAAAACCAAACCATATCCCTAAAATTATTGCCTTCAGAGTTGAGGCTTGAATTCAACTATTACTTTTGAATAGTAAGAAAATTATACTTTATAGGACTTTGAGTTATTCAGTTTCTTATTCTGCCATGGATGCATCCCTGTATCAGTAGATAGGTTTTTTTTTCCTTAGAGGCCGACTCTCCTAAAGCATATTTCCTCCTATAAACCTGGTTGATTTATTTTCTTTCTTCATGGTCTTAAGAAGATTGGAGTCTTGGTTTGTGGACAAAATAAAGTACTAGCAGACACAAATATTGAAGATAAGGTAAGAAAGCTGATCTTTCTAAATAGCTGTGGGCAGGGACTGAGGACTGAGGCAAAGCAGGAGACCCATACAGACCTACCCTAAGTTTCTTGGAAGATTTGTTTTCCCTCCTGTTTTGATAAGTCTTTTATTTTTTTTTTATTTTGGTCATCCCACCTAAAATGTATTTTTTTTCTCCAAGAAAATCATACAAGACAGTTGGGATTTTCTCCAATCATATATCCTCAAATAAAATGACAATAGCAATACTTTAAAAATTTTGGCTGAGGTTGTAGTTAGTATACACAGAGCATTGGGGACAATACCTGACATTCACACACACACACACACACACACACACACACACACACACACTTTCCAGGCATTGAAATGATGTTCTGTAATGGGTTAGACTTTAAATTTGATTATGTTAAAGAAAGACTTAATGAATTAGAAATAGAACTGGATATTTGAGTTCTGGATATGTGACTAATGCTGCTGATGTCATTGTTTTTGTTTTGTTGTGTTGTTTCTATGTATTTTGATTCATCATGATTGAGCAGTGCTATCAGACTTCATGATTTTGTAAGATTTACATGTACTTGAAAATGAAAAAAAATTACATAAACAAGCCTTCTGAAAGTCAATGTCCTGAAAGCCATCCAGCTAAGTAGTATGTTATTTTGTCTGAAGAAAATGTTGCTGCCCAATTAAGATGGTATTAGGAACAGTTTCTAAACAGAAGAAACCTGTCTCAGAGTCCTTAGGCTGTGTATTTTCCAGAACTGACTGGACTTCATGCTATTGTTTCTTTGTTGTTGTTTGTTATCTCGTTCTTTTCTAACAAAAACAAGTTACTGGAGTCTACTATCACGGTATCCTTTCCCTTTTGTATTTGTTAGTGAGTATAGTATTTTTAAATTGGACATCAATCAAGCACAAAAAATGGCTTACAATCCTGATAATTTTGTCTTCCATATCTGAGATACAATGAGACTTTATTACTTTCCTTTGTTTCAGAGCTGAGTAAATTTGAAAATCTGTTCTGATTTGTGTAAGGTCCTCCAACCTCTGGTATACCTCGTCAGCTCTTATGGGCCAGAATTGTAGGATTTCCAAACTGGAGTCTAGTGTTCTACTAGAGCCCCTCCACTTGCAGTGACTAACTTCTAATCTTTGTCCCCTCTACATCACAGTCTGACAAAACCTTGAATTACTATGCACTAGATTTTGTTGAACTGCTTGATCTTTGACCAACACAATTTACCAGATGTCTTGAGAAAAACTGAAAGTATGTTAATATCAGTCTTCTTTCTTACTCAGTCAGATATGGTCCTCTGATAGCTACACACTACAATAGTTCTGTTAGGGTCCTGGAGAAGTTCCACAAAAGACCACCATCCATGTATGCAATCAACAAGAGCATTTATTATTCCAGCATGCTGAGACCAACCATCCTACACAAAGGTAAGATGGTAATGACCCCAAGAGGGACATGTGTGCTCTCTTTAAGCACAGCTAAGTGGATTTCTTAGGACAGTTAAATCATCTCAGATATGATTGGCTTATGTGAGTGGCAATCATATTAGTACATTCTAATTGACTACGGCTAGTCAGAGGCTGGTTAAGACTACATCTTTTCCATTTTATCCTTATTTGGTTATTACCTTGAGCTGCTGACTGTGGCTCAGGCCTGGTGCTGCATGTACCAGGACTCCTCATCCTTGATGTTGGGAGTGTTGGAGATTGATTGTCTTTTGTGGCTCTTCTTCAGAAACTGATTGTTCAGTCTCAGAAAACTGAAATTGAGGCCTGCTCCCTGACAGAAGACTGAATAGTGTATCATCTCAAATCTTAAAGATGTTTCTTTTTGGTTTACAGGCTCATATTGTCGCTTTAAAACCATTAGTTGGAATGTAGAGATCTGTTCCTTAATAAACCTGATTAAAGCATTAATGGTATAAGGTCCATAGGTCAGAGCCAATAGGTAAGATGATTAAGGGCCCAGCTAAGGCTTACAGGAGAGTAGTTAACCAGGGTGACCAGTTGAATAAAGATTCATCTCATCCTTCGTTTTGTTGTCTGTTTTGTAACTTCTTTCTAAGTAGGGCCATGGTGTCCTTAATAATTCCAGAATGGTTAACATAATTTCCAGAATGGTTAACAGAATTTCTCTCCTAAGGCCTTACATAGGCCCCTTTTATTTTGGAGAACTATTTTAGCTAGAGAGGAGAGCAATTCCTGTAAATGTACAACAGATCTTTCTAGGGCAGTGACATCTGCATCTATTGTCATTTTCAAGGCCCTGTAGTTTTAATCTTCTAACATCAATGCTGAAGTTCCAGAACCTATGACCCTAGCCAAACTGATGATAGGAGGGCAGATATCAAGACAACTATGATGACTTCTCATTTTTCCCCATCCTGGTGATGTTTCTACTTGGTAAAATATTTTATCATTGGGGTAGTAGACTATTCTGGGGACTAATTGGACCAGGATGCAAAGAATCTTTGGTCTGACTCAAAACCTAAGTATTAACACAGGGGGTCAAGCACATGCCTATCAGGTATCATCCAGTCAGATCAGGAAGCTGGCTCCCATTGGATTTTGAATGAGACTGCAGTGGTGGGAATAGCCATATGAGGGTTGGCCCAAACAGAGGACTTCTTCTGTTATTAACAGCAAAGTGAGTCTCTCCTTATTTGGTCATCACCATCTTGCTTTTATGTAGGATAGTCAGCCTCAGCATGCTGGAACAATAAACATTGACTGCATACATGGATGGTAGTCTTTTGTCGGACTTCTCCAGGACCCTAACAAGTTCTATGCTACTGTAAGAACACCAAAAATCACAGGTTCATTTCTTCTTTGTAGAAAAGACCAGTTTCTCATACTTTTTCTCAATGTCCAGAATCAGCCAAATCTTAGGAAAATTTTGCCTGAATAGAATTAACTTATTTGCTTCTACATGTGGAATAAACACTGGGAAGCACAATCATTAAGAGTAAAAGTCTGTCTTGGAAACTGGCTCCACACTATTTGAAGAAAGTTTTCCATGTAAATATTGATATTTATGAATTTGTTTGCAGTACTAGAGAGATGAGTCAGCAGTTTAGAGCACATACCGCTCTCCTACTGGGAACTGATCTGAGTTCAGTTCCATGCCTAGCACCCATGTTGGACTGTTCACAACTAACTCTACTCCCAAAAGATTTATGACCCTCTACTGGCCTCCTTAGACACTGTTATCACAACTCACCATGCACATCCATGCACACAATTAAAAATAAAATATACAAACAACTTTAGGACTCTACAGTCCATCTACAGGTGTGAAAAAAGGTCCATCTGCATCTTCTAGCTGCTTGAATAGAAGCTGTGGACCCAGGTTGTGTCACAGGTCAGAGAGGTCTGGAATACCATGAAAGGTCCAAACTTTCTACTTGTGCACATATAAGAAGAATAATACCAAAACAGTTAATCAAATAGTTATAAGAAAACATAAAACAACAAAATGGCAGGAATTAATACACAGTCTTCAATAATACCTTAATATCAAAGTCTAAATCCACCAATGAATAGACACATACTACCAGACTGGATTAGAAAACAGAATCCACCTTTTTTTCTCACTCCAAGAAATATATCTTATTATCAAGGATGAATATGACTTTACTGTAAAAGGGTGGAATAGGGCATTCTAAGCAAATGGAACTAAGAAAGAAACAGGCTTAGATATTCCAATATCTGAAAAATAGACCTCAAATCAAAACTAGTCCTAAGAGATAAAGAGCGTCACTTCATACTCACGAAAAGAAAAATCCACCAAGAGAATATTACAATTTTAAATAGACATACCAACCACAGGTATATTATATTTCATAAATGAACTACTGTTAGATCTTCCGCTATGTATTAGCTGCAATACAGTGATAATGTGAGAGAATGGTGGAGGAGGGAGTTTGGAAAAGGATAACTAATACTAAAGTCCTTTAAAATTTCATATGTAAACATAGTACTGTAGAAAAATTCCTAAAATATAAGCATATATGTAAGGGGGGTTTATGATGTGGAATATTTGTTAACACTGTGTGAAGATGTGCCACTGTGATTGGTTTAATAAAAAGCTGAATGGCCAATAGCTAGGCAGGAGATAACCTGCAGGACTTCTGAGGAAAGAGAGGAACTTGGGAAGAATCTAGGTGCATGAGAGATGCCAGTGAGACATGGAGGAAGTCAGTCATACAGAATGGAGGAAAGGTAAATAGTCACATGGCAGAGTATAGATTAATAGAAGCAGGTTAATTTAAGCTATAAGAGCTAGTTGGGGACAAGCCTAAATTAAAGGCCAAGCTTCAATAATTAATGATAAGTCTCCATGTCATTGCTGGGGAGCTGGAGGTCCCAAAAGAAAATCTGACATTTGGTGCCCAACATGGAACATGACCACATGAAAGAAAAAGTCACCGTGCCAGCAGTTACCACCTGGTCCTCTTAGCAAGCACTTACAGCAGTTGGCTGCCGCTCATGGGGACTATAGAAAGTGGGCTCAGCAACTCCCCCTATCTGGGAAAGTTAGGCCTGGCTGGAACAGTTAGACACATCTGTGCCTTCAGACCTGAAGGGGGCAGAGTCAGCTGCCAGTGCCATGTGCTAAGTGGAGCTACAAGGCAGATTACCTGAACCTTTGAGGAAGGTTTGGTTCACACAGTCAGGGTCAGAGAACGATGCACATGTGTAGAAAGTCAGGCCCAGACCAAGAAAACCTCTAAACAGGTACATTATTTTAAAAAATGTGCTTGGATGCTAAAGAAAAAAAAGTATATAGAGAGTAATAGAAAATAATAATAAATAAATAGTTTAAAAATAATAAAGTCTTTAAAGAGATAGTAAATTAATATGAAAAGAATAAGCCATACAAGGATAGGAGATACACAGGGTGTCTGTATTTTGTATGGTGTTTTGTTGACTTTGAATTTTTTAAATGCTGATAAATGAAGGACAAATGCTGCTGAGAGACACTGGATTGTAGGAAAAACTGCTAAATTAAACCATCCTATATTTTTTAAGGATGTCTTAACTTTAGAATGAAAGTCAAAAAATGTGTTGCATTGTGGGAGCTGTTATGCCTTTGTTTCTGCAGGAAGCAAAAACCTATGGATTCCTTCAAAATTTATGAAGACAAGATTTTACTGGGGGAGACCTCCTGAAAATCTTGACCACAGACATAAACTCATACTGAACTTTCTAAGACAAGGTAGAGCAGGCTTTCAAAATTTCTGCATCTCAGAAAAGTCTGTCAGATATTCTAGGTCTGTAGGCCAAAGGTGGATGTCCCCATATTGGAGAGGAACCTTGGGTGACTGTCCAGGTAGCCAGATGTCTCTGTCATTTCTATAGTTTGGGAATTTGTTTGCTCTACACTTTCTGTTTTTACTCACATAATCTTTTGTCCTTCCTGGGTCTCTGATGGGGTTAAAGACTAGATAGTTATCCCATTTTCCTTGCTACAAAATTAAAAAAACAAAAACTTACATAGGAGATATAAAGTTTATAGGGTTGAAAAACATAAACACTTAATTTTTTCTAAAAATAATAGTATAAGGACTAAAGGGATATTTTAGGCTTGTAATACAAGTTATGATAGAAAGTGGTTTAGGTATAAAATGTTGGATTCATCAAAATAGAATAGATAATTGAGTATTTTCTCTGAATTTGCAAAATATAAATGACTGGACATTGTGAATGTAATTTTTATCTGCTTATTTTTATTGTATATAGTTTTACTGTGTTAAAGCTAAACCCTTTCCTCTTTAATTTAGACAAAGAGGGAGAAAGGTTGTAGGATAAATAATGAATAGCTAGGCAGGAGATATTAGTTGGGTTTTCTGGGGAAAGAGAGAAACTTGGGAAGAATCTAGGTGCATGAGAGACACCAGTGAGACATGGAGGAAGTCAGACATACAGAATGGAGGAAAGGTAAAAAACCATGTGACAGAATGTAGATTAATAGAAACAGGTTAAGTTATAAGAGCTAGCTGAGAACAAGCCTAAGTCAAAGGCCAAGATTTCATAATTAATAATAAGTCTCCATGTCATTATTGGGGAGCTGGAGATCCCAAAGGAAAATTCTAAGACATATATAAGTGGATTTACCCTATAATGTGAATTAGGGGGCAATGCCTGTTCCAGTTAACATAGATATCAACTAAAATGTCCAGTGCCTGGTATGTTTTACCTCTTTCTGGGTTGTTTTGGTCAGTAAGGTCCCAGCACAACAGACATTAAAGCTTGCTGTATTTATTCTTGTTTATCTTCCACAATCTGATTGTAAGACCATATTGCTGTAAACATAATATACAGGAATCACAGGACAAAGAGAAATCAATCTGGTACTGACCTGAAAACTTTGTAGTGGGTAGCAACTCCAGCTTTGGTCTGGAAGTTCCAAACCCCATTGAGGCTTCTGTAACTATCACGCCTACAAGGCGGGGCCAAGGGAGGGCCTGAAGACCTGAGACCGGGATGCGCGGTGCTCTCTTGTTTCCTGGACCTGGACGCGAGAGGTAGACCGAGGAAAGTTCTCCAGAGAACACTGCTGGACTGCGCTGCGTCTCTTCCAGAACCCATCATCTACCTATCCCTTCATTTGTGAGTTACGCCTTTAAATAAATCTCCTTTTAACTACGTGGAGTGGCCTTAATAATTACACCAATATCTGGCGCCCAACGTGAGACACAATTGCTCCTGGCAGCACCAATTTGATCCCGAGAGAACGTTGGGCTTCTAAGACATTTCCATTTGGAAGTTTGTCTTCTTGGCACAAAATGGCCTACTGGGCAAAGAACTGCCCTTGCCTCAACTGCTGACAGTACGAATGCAATGCTGTCCTTTCTGGACAAGTGGGACACAAGGAAAGCGACCACTGTACTCTGCCAAGACAGGGTAAGATGGTCTTTCAGAATTCCTGCTTCTGAAAATGGTCTGTCAGATACTCTAGGCCTGTAGCCAATTCGAATGCACCAACTATGCTGAGAAACATTAGGTGACTGTCCAGGCTGTCAGCTGTCTCGGTCTACTCTTGCAAGATTCCCGAAAGTTGCTTGCATCCATCTACCATTTCTCAGGTACCATTATATTCCTTCTCAGGTCTTTGATGAGATTGAAGACTAGCAGTTATAGTTACAACTTAGTATATATAATATCTTAGATAGAACATATTAAGTATTAGATTCAGGTTCTTTAGGATAGGACACCTTTTGGAATGATCTTTGTAACATGCCATTTACCCATGCTCTATATATCTCTGGATTTTAGTATGTGCTTCTTGCTTGATATTGTTTGCACTGATTGTAGTTCCATCTTATCTAGGTCATTATCCTTCATTACTCCTGGACAATATTTGATAACCATTCCTTTGTATATAATCTTGTATTAAGTTAGAACCTTCTTATTTAGACAAAAAGGGGGAGATGTAGTGGGTAGCCACTCCAGCTTTGGTCTGGAAGTTCCAAACCCCATTGAGGCTTCCGTAACTATCACGCCTACAAGGCGGGGCCAAGGGAGGGCCTGAAGACCTGAGACCGGGATGCACGGCACTCTCTTGTTTCCTGGACCTGGACGCGAGAGGTAGACCGAGGAAAGTTCTCCAGAGAACACCGCCGGACTGCGCTGCGTCTCTTCCAGAACCCATCATCTACCTATCCCTTCATTTGTGAGTTACGCCTTTAAATAAATCTCCTTTTAACTATGTGGAGTGGCCTTAATAATTACACCAATAAACTTCATCTCCACTTTCTAGCTTTCATAGTGCTGTAAGGTGCTATGACCCACACCACAGGAGAAAAGAAATTAATTTTATACATCTATGAACCTTCAAACTACAGTGATGATGTGCCTGTCAAGGTAGGCCAATTGGTACAATAGTGACACAACTTTCATGGACGTAACCAACCACTTCCTGGTCAGACTTAAGGCTTACTCCACAAGAAAGAAACTTATGCCAGATACTTTTAACTGGGCCCAAAACTCATGGCCCTAGAGGAAGACTTAGTGCAAATTATTTTGTTTCATGGATTTAGTACTAAACTGCCTTCTAAATTGTTATCTTTATATAAGTAGTATATCTTTCAATCATCATCAGAAGCTTCTTTTTTTACAATTGATATAGAGACCCACAACTGGCCAGTGTGTAGAGAATGTTGAGTGCTTCCTGCCATCCAGAGAGCAGTGGGTCTATGCCTCTATCAAGGAACATGCCCCATCCAGCAACATGTAGGCCAGAAACCTCTTTTTTTTCTGTTCTAGCAAAAGCTAAATCTACCATGCAGTGTACTACTACATGGCTTGGATATACCTATGTGTAGCCTCTGTGTACAGCTGTGGGAATCTCTCATGCTGCAGGTCAAGCCCACATGCCAAGAACCCACTATACTATAGCTCAAGCCCATATGTCACAGCATCTCTGTAACACAGCTTGCCTGAGACACAACTAGGAAGCTGTTTTTAGCTCCATTTTAGAATCTATTATTAAGTTCTCTCAGGTTTTAGGTGGAAACTCAAGCCCCACATTGGGTACCAAATGTAGTTGGAAGTTTTCTTGTGTCCTGCCTGTTCCCGCAATCATTCAGATCCAAATAAGCATACAGAGAGGTGTATATTAATTACAAACTGTATGACCATGCCCTATGGATCAAGTTTCTTGCTGGCTAGCTCTTATAACTAAACTCAGCCCATTTCTATTAATCTATGTCTTGCCATGTGTTCTGTGGCTTTACCTGTGTGTCATTACATGCTGCTCCCTGGATAGTGGGATGGAGTCTCTTCTTCTTCTCCTTTCTCTTTTTACTATCTCCCTTGGATTTTCCCACCTGACTGCATCCTGCCCTGCCATAGGCCAAACGGCTTTATTTATCAACCAATCAGATCAATACATACTCACAGCATACAGAAAGATATTCTACAGCTAGCTTTAGTGGAACATCACATACCCTGCTTCCAAGACCCAGGAATTATTGTGGAAGATAGGTAGAAAGATCATAGAGCAAGCAGTAATGTTTTTATGGAGCTTGCTTCTGTGGGTTGATTGCAATGCTGTTCCTCTTTTGTGTATCTACTTTATTCAAGCGTCCAGGCTGCTGGAGCCCCGTCCATGTGGGTACGCTATTCTGTGACAGAGGAAAGTGAGAACAATAGGCATGGCACACAAAGGCTCTCAAGTGCTTCCTTTAGTGAGACATGCATCACATCTGCTTAAACTTCATTGGCAAAGCAAGTATTATAACCAATTAAGATGGAAATGGAATATGGATACTGAGTCTTCTGATAGAGTGGCACAAGTTTTATCATAATTGTGAAATATGTAATAATTCTTAGCAGAAAATGAATGGTTGGGAACAAAAATAAAATATGTAACAGACACTTGGTATACGAACAGCAGTCCTATAGTAATCAGAACTTTTCAAAAGTGAGGCTCATCTATGAGACACAGAGCTCTGCTACTCAGAGTGCCGCACTTAGAACTGAAAAGAAGCAAGCGATCCAACCACTTCTGTTTTAAACCACTCATGTCTCTTTTTCTCATTGTTGGTTGTGTTTCAATAGACTCGTTCAGACAATGCAATAATTACAGTTATGATTAACTTTAACTGCCAACTTCACTGAATTCAGAATAATCTAGGACACACCTCTGGGCACCTTGGTAAGAATGTTTCCAAATAGGTTTAACTGAGGAGAAGAGATGTGCACTGAATGTGGGCAGGTCTATTCAGAGGAAGTGGGTCTGGGACTGATTAAAAATGAAAAAGTGACCTGAGAGCTACATTACTTACTTGGCTTCCTAGTTGCAGATGCAACCTGAGCAACTTGCCTCAGTGGCCTGTTGCCCTGACTTCCCCACCACGGTGGTCTGTATACCATACTAAACCATGAATCAAAATGAATTCTCACCACCTTAAGTTGCCTTTCTTAGTTATTTTTTCTCTGCAATTATAAAAGTTGTTAATTTAATTGCTAAAGTATCAATTTCACCTTTTAGTCATTTTTGAACCAGATTTGTTCTGCTCTAAAATAATAGCATGAGTCTGTGATTCAGTAGTTACTAATCAATGAAATTCTAAAAGCCATAGATAACACACCACAATCTACAGTGTTTTGAAAAATATATAGAACTATTGCTATGTCAATTGTAGGGAAAGACTATAATCAAATCTCATACATTTTTACATACTATTTTCTTAATAATTCAGCATTACTAACAAATGAGATTGATCTTACAATAATTAATAACCCTTAAGCCTGAAATGTGTAATATATTCCTCTCTGAGAGAATATAACAAAATTAGTAATGGTAACATTTTGCCCAGAAATTTTATTTTTAGCATCCAAATTAGATTGCTCTTTCTCTTCATTTTGCATGAAAATAATCTGGTAGTCATATTTTAAAATGATGTATACTGATATATACTTGCAAAATTGTAGGGACAAGATGATTATGTCTGAAAAGAAAACATACTATTGCTAAAACCTACACAAATTACAAAATCAGACTTGCCCCTACGTCTCTAGTATACTTTCACGGAATCAACAGACATGGCATGGCTGGAGCCTGGAGGTCCCACAGCTGTCCTCACCAAGGTGAAAGGCTGGGGAGGCTGAAGCCTCCTGCACATACACTGTAATTACCAAGGTGATGTGAAGAGCTGATTCACAGCATGTGCAAGCTTGAACTTCCATAGATTGTGCTTTCTTACAAAAAGGGACACCCCTAGTTTGTTTCAAATACAAAACAAATGCTTAACTTCCTATTACAATGGCTCCCACTAAACCAAAAAAAAAAATTGCTGCTGTGCAAGTGTTTAGAGTCGGTTTAAAGTAATGGAAAACTGTTATATAAGCAGAATATTATAATTAAGCTTTCCTCTAACAAAAGTGAAATTAATAACCACAATTAATACATATCACATTTTGTCTGCTTTACTATACAGACATGGACACACATATCCTTTTACTGTATTTGATGAGATGAATTGAGGAATTCCTCTAGAGTATTAGCTTGCCAAGTGCATTTTTAGGTGATTAAAAACACTGAAAAACATTACAATAGAAACCACCTTTAAAATATGTATTATAATGCTCTTAAAATATTCTGAAAGTCACTATGGGGGCCATTCCCTTCAAGTTCCTATGCATAAATCACTTTTCACAGCTCTCCAAATATCAGAGGAAGGAATATCAGCAGATAGCTTCCCAAATATGAGAAACTTCTGAAGCTAAATATTTCATTTTTGTATGACTGACTATGAACATCTATGAATTTACTAGGCTTTTCTAGTCTGTGTGGCAATAATAGGCATATAAAATTCAATATTATCACATTCAAATAGAAGAGTGGAGTAATAGTAGGATTATCAACAAGTAGAAAACATTTTATGTTCATTTACATTATATTCTAAACTATAGAAATAATGTTTCTGATTCAACTTTTTTTTTTTTTTTTGTGTGTGTGTGTGTGTGTGTACATCAAGAAAATGGAGTTGGAGTTTCACTAGAAGTGCCAATAAACATTGATATAATTACATTATTAAAAACGATGTTTGCTTTTATCATTATCCTTTCTTGAGAATCTGGTTCATATCAAAAAGATCCCTCTTGATTTTGCAGGTGGGGAACCTCGAGATCATGATGGGAAGATGTGCAGAGATGACCAGCCACACCAGTGAAAGCCCATGAACTGTATACTAGTGGCTGTGGAGCCCCCATGGGACTGGACTAGGCCCTCTGGATACAGAAGACGGTTGTTTGGCTTGAACTGTTTGGGGGGCACCCAGGCAGGGGTATCGGGATCTGTCCCTGGTGCATGGGCAGGCTTTTGGGAGCCTGGTGCCTGCGGTGTGACGCCTTGGTGCAGTGGGAAGGGGCTTGGACCTGTCTAGGCTCAGTGTACTGGGCTCTGGCTGACTCCTCATGGGAGACCTTGATTTGGGGGATGGAGAGATGGGAGGTGGCTTGGGAGAGAGGGCTGGAGGGTGGGAGGAAGGAGGACGTGGGATCCTGGGTGTTATGTAGAGTGAGTAGAAAATTTCTTAATAAAGAAAAATGAAAAAGAAAAAAAGATCCCTCTTGGGATGCTGAGACAGTTTAATGGGTCAAGGCACTTACTGACAAGACTCATGACACGAGCTGGACCCTTTGGTACCCACATTATGGAAGGATAGAACCAATTCCTGCGAGTTGTTCTCTCTCTGACATCCACATGCATGCTTTGTCATGGGCAAGACAGCAAACACAGAAGCACACAGACATGCACACACAGAGGCAAACATATGCACCAAATAAATAAGTAAATGTAATTTTTAAATTATGAAAATATTTTTCTTTTCTTCCCTGGTGGCTCTTCTTTTCATTATTATGATTTAACACATTTTTACATTTATTCAAATGCTCACCTATTTCATTCTCATGAGATTCCTATAATGTGCCTGCATGCCTTTTCATTTATAGTACATGAAACTGGGCATTGAATCACTGTAAGTTGGGTGATTATTCCAGGGACATACAGATAGCCAGTGGAATACCTGGCCTGAAACTCACATCTGTCAGAGTCCAAACTCCTTGTCCTAATTGCTCACCCTCCAATTATGACCTCAACTAAGATGTATACTAGATAGCTGATAGTGTTACTTTGTATTCATTGGTGATCCAATAACTGTACCAAAACATGC
>CABHPH010120341.1:0-18856 GCA_902168325.1 Peromyscus nudipes
TGGTTTAGGAATCAGGGTAATTGTAGCCTCATAGAAGGAGTTTGGTAGTGTTCCTTCTGTTTCTACTGTGTGTAACAATTTAGAGAGTATTGGTATTAACTCTTCCTTGAAGATCTTGTAAAATTCTGTGCTGAAACCATCTGGTCCTGAGCTTTTTTTGGTTGGGAGACTTTTAATGACTGTTTCTATTTATTAGGGGTTATTGGACTATTTAAATAGTTTATCTGGTCTTGATTTAACTTAGGTATGTGGTACCTATCCAGAAAATTATCCATTTCTTTTAGATTTTCCAGTTTTGTGGAATAGAGGTTTTTGAAGTATGACCTGATGATTCTCTGGATTTCCTCAATGTCTGTTGTTATGTCCCCCTTTTCATTTCTGATTTTGTTAATCTGGATGCTCTCTCTCTGTCTTTTGGTTAGTTTGGATAAGGGCTTGTCTATCTTGTTGATTTTCTCAAAGAACCAACTCTTTGTTTCATTGATTTTTTTTGTATTGTTCTCTTTGTTTCTATTTTATTGATTTCAGCTCTCACTTTGATGATTTCCTGGCGTCTATTCTTCCTGGGAGACTTTGCTTCTTCTTGTTCTAGAGCTTTCAGGTGTGCAGTTAAGTCACTAGTGTGAGATTTCTCCAACTTCTTTTTTTTTTTTTTTGGTTTTTCGAGACAGGGTTTCTCTGTGTAGCTTTGCGCCTTTCCTGGAACTCACTTGGTAGCCCAGGCTGGCCTCGAACTCACAGAGATCTGCTTGGCTCTGCCTCCCGAGTGCTGGGATTAAAGGCATGCGCCACCAATGCCCGGCTCTCCGACTTCTTTATGTGAGCATTTAGTGCTATGAATTTCCCTCTTAGCACTGCTTTCATAGTGTCCCATAGGTTTGGGTATGTGGTGTCTTCATTTTCGTTGATCTCTAGGAAGTCTTTAATTTCTTTCTTTATTTCTTCCTTAACCCATTGGTGATTCAGTTGAGCATTATTCAGTTTCCATGAGATTGTAGGTTTTCTGTAGTTTTTGTTGTTGTTGAAATCTAACTTTAAACCTTGGTGGTCTGATAGAACACAGGAGGTTATTCCCATTGATTGTTTCTATTTTTCATATCTATTATTTCTCAATACACACCCTTCTATACCAAGGACTGTCCGAAGGTTGGGCTGGACTCAGCAGTTGTTTATTTTTGGTGTGTGTGTGTTGTGCTGCATCTTAGCAAAATACACCATTATAAGCCAAAATAGTAATTTAAATAATTGTACTATACAATATGGCAGTGTTTACAAATATTAGATATTTACAATATTAAATATCTAATATGTAGCAGAGAAAAAGGCATATGTCATCTATAAAGACATCTTGAAATCAATAAAGATATACAGTACAATAACAGATAAAAAACTAAGTATGATAGTAATTTTTGAAAATATGTTCAGCATAATAATATAAATGTCATTATAATCCCAACATTTGGAAACATATTTTTTTGATGAAGCTGTTTAAAAATAAATACTCTAAGATATTACTAGGTTTGAAATGGATATTTATCAGCTTTGAAAAATTAGCCTAAATGCATTATAATTGCAACTTTCTTTTCATCTTATGTAAACCTTTTAAAATGTGAGCAATAAATATATTTATTTTAAGAAGTTAATGTTTACAATATCAAATGATTGCAAGAATTTCCATGTTCAACAATGGACCACTGATTACGTAAGTGAGAGCAAGTTAACACAATGCAAATGGTTATAAGTTTACATACACAAAAAGAATCAGTAAATGCTTTGGGTGCCAATCTAGAAAATTTTCTTCAATGAAAGTTTACTATAACATTTGAAATTTTTGTTTCAAATAGTTTCATACTCAATTTTTTTTACAAATAAAAAAAAGCAATAGTGCTCATGTAAAACCAATAAAACTAATTTCAGAGTCACTTTCATTTGAGAGACAGAAAAATATTTGTTTGCTTTATTATAAGAAAACTGCAAGGTGAAAGCCTTTGAATAGTGACTGTTTTTGTTTTGTTTTGTTTTGTTTTGTTTTGTTTTGTTTTGTTTTGTTTTGTTTTGTTTTTTGAGACAGGGTTTCTCTGTGTAACAACCCTGACCTTCTTGGTCCTGGAACTCACTTTGTAGACCAGGCTGGCCTCAAGCTCACAGAGATCTGCCTGCCTCTGCCTCCCAAGTGCTGGCATTAAAGGCGTTTGCTACCATCACCCAGGGAGTGGTGACATTTTTATCTCTCAAATAAATACAATCCAAAAGTTGACAACACAATTTGGGGAAGGCTCTCAGTACATACATGACCACACACATAGCTGTTTCTTCAGTTCTGTAGAACAATAAACATCTACTTCTTTTTGCCTAATTAAGTTTCCCACTGTAACAGAGGGAAATACTAGCTATTTGCTGTCCCATTCTGTGGCTCAGACATGTGCATGCAAATCTGAAAAAAAAAATCAGAATGTGATAGAGCTTCTGGATTTGTGTTTGTTTCTAACAGAAAGAATGCTTGTGATTGTAGCAACCATGTTGGAATATATAGCAACTAGCCCAAATACCTGTGCATTAGCTTTCTGCAGTATATAAATATGATATACCTGTCCCTTTATTTACAGGTAGTGTGGGCAATTTTTTTGCAGCTGTGTGCATTCTAATTGACACCTAAATCTGTACCAGACAATGGCACAAACAGATCACAGAGAGCAACTTTAAGCAATTTTCCTATTTTTCACAGGTAAAGTAGAATGTAGAGAAATAGAATGACCAGGGAAAATGAAGGACTACACATTTCTACTTTCTAATTAGGTGCATTTTGCTTTGCTTTGGCACTAGTGGTCGTACTTATGTGGTATGGGGACATCTGGTTTTACTCTCACCATCAGATTCAATTTTCATTCATAACAAACATGAGTATAATTTACTGAATCCACGTACAACCCCCGAAAGTTGCTTTTCAGTGAACAGTGATAATACTGATGGTGCTCTCATTATACCTTGGCTGATTTTTATCTATTTCAGATGTCAACACTGCTTTGTGATTTGTTTCCCACAAAACAGCAATCACTCAAAGAGTTTCATGTTACTGTCCTCTCAAGCTCAGCAGTGGTGAGCAATTGCCTTATAAAACTGCATCTATCCATCTATGATTGTATAGGACCTCTGCAAAATTACTGATCTCTTAGAAAACTCAGAAATTTACCTTGCATGCCAATCTTTTCTTCAGCTTCTCAAGCCTATGTTGTAGAATATTGCAACAATTTTTCCCAAAGCAAGTCACATGAACAACTGATCAATGATAAAGTTATTTGTCTGAAATACAGACATCAATAGACTCTAAAACAGTGATTCTCAACCTTCTTAATGCTTCAACCCTTTTATACAGTTCCTCACACTGTGATGACCCCCCAACCATAAAGCTATTTTCATTGCTACTTCATAACTGTAAGTTTGTTACTGTTACGAATCAGAATGTAAATATCTGATATGCAGTGCTCAAAAGGGTCTCGACCTACAGGTTGAGGATCACTGCTCTGAAAGACAAATTGAAGTATTTCTATTAGCAGTGACTGAATCAATTCTATATGGCTGAATTAATTATCTATTTAGTAGACCGTAAATGACTTCTCTAATGATATTTCTGGTAAACTACTCATTTTCAATGGAAGTACAATTATGCTCCCAACTAAGAAATTTCACCTACCATAATACAAAATCTACATAGAAAATTTTTAAATTCATGGAGAAATAAAGACATTGATTTCTTTCTTTTCCCATTATATCTATGATAAAATTACATTAAAATAAATAAATTTGTTTTCATGCTGGATACAGTGCAATGCAGTTTGAAATTAGATTTTCTAAACCTTGTAAAACATAGGCCAAACCTCACTCATTCCATTTGCAACAGAAACAACACACAAGACAGTGTAAAACTTAATACATCATTTTCTCTCTCGGAATTGCATAACTACTTAACAGAGTTTAGTAGTTAAATGAATTTTAATTCTATACTGTGCATTCAAACTATTACCATTGGGTCCTGGCATATAACTCATTGTGGAGTACTTGCCTAGCACAAGGATGGGCAGGGGAAGGGGGTATTTAATCTATTGTTTTTAAAGATTTATCTCCTTTTCTCTATAACTGTAAGTTTTTAATTAGTATGAAATATGTATTGTATCCTCAAGAGGAGAAGGAGCTTATACAGTGTACTGAAAAAATGGTTGTTTTTCTGTGTTAAGGAAACTCACAGAGCATTCATTCTTAAGGGGGCATCTATGGATTAAAGACATGAAGGAAGGTGAGAAGAAGCAGTATGCATAAGAATATATGATCTGTCCCAGACTGTAACTGATGGGGGGAAACAAACAACAAAAGAATCAAATAAAACAACAACACAACAATGACAGAGCCATAACCATAAGGTTATTGTAGATTGTTCTGAATGGTTCCTGGAATCACTGTGATGGCAGCTCTTACATTGCATCAAATACCATGAGCAATATTTCCTTAAAACTCTCTTGTGCAGATCTCACACATGATAACTATTGTAGCCAAAAGCAAGCGATACCTGACCTGTTATATTTCCTTCCTTCTCTCCAAATGTTTAATCTAAATCCCCTTCTACCAAATTCCTCTTTCTTTCCTCCCTTGTTTCCTTGTTTCTGCTTTTTATACCATTTAAAACAAAACAGGGCTGTGACACAACCCTAATATTTTCTTGTAGCAGGAGTTTTGGAAGAGTGTATGTTTGTGGATGGGTAAGAGAAATTTTAATGCTTTCTTGTATACAGCACTGCATGCTGTATTATAAGATACATGATTTATGATATATTAGACATGCTTTTGTGTATATCTGTTGTACCTCTGCTGGTTTAGCACCATTAAGCAATAGAGATTCCCAGAAATAGAGCACACACAGACATACACACATACATACACACAAACACGTTCCCACTTCCAGATTGAATTTCTAGGACTTTTTAAAGATACATTTTATGTATTGGCTGTGTGGTTTAATTCCTTTAGATCACTATTTTGATAAGCTTTAAGAATAATTTTGTTGCTATTCTGCCTGACCACACCTTTAGTTGCACCATTATTCCTGACTTTTATTGGACTTTCTTTCCTTCTGCCTTTTGAACATTATTATGGTCATATGGAGAAGAGCCTCCAAGTGTTGTATGCAAAGAGATAGCGTTGTAGAAAGGATGCGTTTACTCTTATCCACAACTGTTTTCATTTCCCAAAGCTCTGTCCTTCATATTTCATGCTGAGCAATGGTATGACTCTACCCATTTTGACTTATCTATTATCATCTTCCGGCAGTTGCTCATTCAGTGAACGAAGGGAAATTGTACCTTTTTCACCATCTTCCACTGGGGAGAAAAGTCAAACTTGGTTTTAGTAAATTCTTATTATTCTTTTATCTGTCAACTATATATTTCATTATATGTGTCATGTAAATCATGAAATAATTAGAGTGAGTTAATTAACATGCTCATGCTTTTATAGTAGAAAGGCACTCTCTAATAATACTAGGCAAATACTGAGAACTTTATAATAAATGAAATAAGATGGTAAATGAAAGACAGTGCTGTATGATGATACTGACATGGGACATTAGAAAGGGCTGAACTCAAGAGCTGAAAGTCAAATTGAATGGAAGTGATCAAGGCATCCATGAATAAAGTGATGTTGGGTAGATATTTGACAAGAGATGAGATTTCTACTAAAGAGTAGAAATAAATTCTAAAAATTCATTATAAACTATGGTTACTATAATCAATGATTCATTTTCACATTTATATCCTTACTAAATTCCTCTTACTAAAATGAATTCTTGCTCATATTATACTTTCTTCGTTTCAACTAAGAAAATGATATGTTAATTTTCTGTATTATATTTGATTTCAACTGAAATTTTTCCTCAAACTTTAAGAACACATTTCAGCTAAGATAGGTTTAACTATATTTTAGATATTAATATCACAAAATTTCCAAAGTAACCTAATTTTAAACAGCCAATGCTATCCATAGATGTCTTAGCAAGTGTTTTCTCATTCTGAACATTGCTTCCCCTTAGACATCTCTAAAGGGTGTACCTTCACAGTTTGTTTTATCCACTTTCACATGCAGAGCCTTGCTGTGCTCATGACAAGCAGAGTACCTGACCAGAATGAAGCTTTGTTTTGCCAACAAGAACAAGAGGCTTCTTCAGTCTTAACAGCCTCCACCCCCATTGTCTCATTTCCCCCAAATAGAAACATTAGGAAAATGTGATACATACTATTTAGGTGCTCTAAACATCTTTCTAACTGAGGCATTAGCAGAAAGGAGGCTTTTTATCTACAACTTAGTAAAAAATAGTTGATGAAGAATTTTTAAGTAATGTTGTACAGAGACACATCTAATTACAATGCTTGTATCATAATTGGCAATGCAGCTGATGATTGTAATTATTTTTAGCTCCTTCAAATCATTAGCACTAATCACTTAAATGCTATACCCATCTTGGTGGGGGCATTCACCAAGCAAATGGCTATCATCTGATGGAAGATTACTTAGAGAAAGTCAGTTTCCTATCCCAATAACACTGTTTCAATGCAAAGGAGGAAAACATCTCATTAGTAGTCATGGAACATTCATTGCTAAGTCATTCTCATTCCCTTGAGGTGGAAAAAGACATTTAAAATATCATTAGGAGTAATGATAGACAAACAACCATCGAATGGACTCACAGCCCACAGGAGCACAGGAGGAATGTGCATCAAAACAACCAGGAATTGCTTGAAATAGTTTCAGCAGTATGTCTATTTGTGATCCGTGTGTATATTGATCAAGAATGACTCTACAGACCTAGGTTTGGTGTTTTTGTGGATAACTATTTTGTTTCCCAGTAAGGAATAGTAAAAATTCAATCATTCTATTGTATTGTTCAACTATAAATATTTTATTTTTATTTCTTATATTTCAACCACTTTCCATTTCTTTGTCTACTTATGTTTTGATTATTTAGGCTCCATATTTTCATATCTGCTAGGCTATTCCATTATCAGAATTTCTCCACTTAGCTATAATTTAAAATTTTTCCACTGTGGAATTTAGGTAATTAAATAATTTTCCAAATTTCACTTTCAAAAGTTAACATCATATGGCTTTAAATAAATGAATACACATGCAAAATTTGCAAATAAAATAAATGAATACTTTTATAGTAGATTTCTCCCCTTTATTCCTTCCTGGTGTGGATTGAATAGCCATGTTCCTGTAAAGTTAATAAGCTGAAATCCACACCTAATGCTAATTGTGACTTTTTTTGAAGACCAGAAAGTGAATTAGATCATGAATATATATCCCACACAAGTGGTATTAGTGTACTCGTAACAAGAGAAATGAAAAAAATTACATTCTTTCAGCCA
Organism: Peromyscus nudipes; assembly: GCA_902168325.1. Taxonomy (NCBI): domain Eukaryota; kingdom Metazoa; phylum Chordata; class Mammalia; order Rodentia; family Cricetidae; genus Peromyscus; species Peromyscus nudipes. Next base: position 7,413 of record CABHPH010120341.1, read on the forward strand.
TGTGAATGTGAACTTGGAGGCCTGCAAACCAGGAAGAGGATCTTCATCTAAACCCCAAACAGCTGGTGCCCTTACTGTAGAGATCATCTGAACCCCAAACAGCTGGTTTTCTTACCATATAGATCATATCTTTAGGAAATCTAAGAGCCTGTTGCTTTAATCACTAAATCTACAGCATTTGTTATAGCAGCTCAAGATGGTTAAGACTCTTAAAAAATGTTTTTTTTTTTTTTTGTTGTTGTTGTTGTGAGGTTTGTGGTTTACTTAATAATTTTACAGTTCTACAAAGAAAAAGAACATGTTGCTGAGTTTTACCTCTGCCATCTCTGTAGAAGGGAACATACCAGGCTGCATCTTAAGCTCCTTACCTGCTTAGCCATGCCTACCTGGAGGCGGGGGGCTGTCACTTCCTCTATACTTTTAGTTAAAAGATCTGCTAAGATTTAAGGATTGTTCATTTGTGGGTGGAGTAAGGTGCTGTTTTTCTCAGTTGAGCTGGACAATGAATTAGCTCAGTGGCAAAGCATCCACTTAACCAACTGAAAGTGCTGGGTTCCAACCCACAGCACCACACTGGAAAGAGAAATGCAAACAAAAAATAACAGCAAATAAAGAGGAAAAATAAATTTAAAAGCAAGTGAAACAGTAACAACTATGGTACTGAAACCACCAGAGGAAAGAAATAAGCACATTATTGTGTATGCTAGATTATCATGAAAAATAAAAATAAAAACAAACTCTAATATTGTCTTAGCCACTTTTTTGTTTTTTATAAGACATCATGATCAAGGCAACTTATCTAAGGCAGAGTTGACTGGAGGCTTGCTTACAGTTTCAGACAGAGTCCATGATCATCATGGCAGGAACATGGCAGCAGGCAAGGAGGCCAGGTCCTAGAGCAGTAGCTGAGAGCTCACATCTTGAGACACACCCCCAAGGCAGAGAGTTAACGTGGAATGGTGTGGGAACCATTTGAAACCTGAAAGCCCTGCTGCCAGGAACACACCTCCTCCCACAAGGACACACTGTCTAACCCTTCCCAAACAGTTCAATGGGTGGGCACGAGGTATTCAATTTTACACACATTTGGGGGCCATTCTCTTTCAAGACAAGCACAATCCTGTGAAGAAGTGGGGGCTCAAAGCTACCATTTTCTCACTCCCTGATTTTGAGTTTTGGATTGTGCATATTTAATTAAATTGCAGAAGCACAGAACAATCTTCAGGAAGATTATTAAATGTGTAGAGGCATCTGTAGAAGCCAATGTATCAAATATAATACTGTTATTTACTATGCAAATACATACAAACATATACATATGTAATACATGTACATATACTACATCATTATATACAAAAATAACTATGACATAGATGACTTCATTTAAGCATGAGTATCTCTACTAAATTTGTATTGGACATATGGGACTTTTTTTTTGCTATTTTAAAAACTTCTTGATATTCTTTATCTTGTCTTTCCATTTGAGGAGCTTAAAATAAATTGAGTCAAGAAAGTGCAATGAATTCTTGGCTTCTTTCCAGGATCCCATGCTTTGTAAGAGGCCTCTTAAAAATGGCGTTCTTAGTGTCTACTATCCCGGGGACTATTTTCTAGTGGTACACTACAATATCTAAGATGCAAAAATGTGCACTGAATTGATTTGATTGACAGTGCCAGGTACATGGAATGCCCTGCAGAACTCTAGCTTGCCAAACCACTGTCTTCTCATCATTTGAAAATTAAATCTCAGATGTTTTGATTTCACTTCCAGATGTGACCAAAACTAGCTCATAATCTTCCTCCCATTTCTTTGCTCCTCATCACTTAGTGATGTGGGTCTTCTTCAGCAACACATGTGGGCTTGAAGTAAGTGATGCGTTCTTTGGTATGTTATAAAAACCTATAATATTCTAGTACCTTTACTATTTCATTATTTTTAAGGATTATTGATTACTAAAGGATTTAACTTAGCATCATTTTTTAGTATATTTTCATAAACAGTCAGGAAATCAACAAATAACTTGGGGTGATGTTGAGGATTTTTTTTTTTTTGCTTTTTGTGGATGCGTGTTTTGTCTGCATCTAAGTCTGTACACCACATGCATGCCTGGTGCCTGTCTTTGGACTGCAGAAGAAGGTGTTGGATCTTCTGGCACTGGGGTTACAGATGATTGTGATTTCCCAAATGGGTGCTAGAAATCCAACTCCAGTCCTCTGGAAGAGCAGCCAAAGCTCCTAACAACTGAGCCTTCTCTCCACCCCAGTAATTGGGATTTGTATAAGGGTAAAGTGAGTGTGTCATCCCTCATCTTTTCCGTGTTTGTGTTTTTCTGCTTTAGACACATTTAAGTTTTACATGCTGTAGTCTTATTGACAAGTAATGGAGAGTTAAATAAAAATCTGAAATTCACTTTTAATGTATATTTTCTTAGTTCCTAAATGTGTGTACAACTTAAGGAAATTTGATCCACATGGATTCATTCATTCCTATTTAAAATGTGAAAATGTTCACTTTAAAAGCTCTTTGAAGTTCAAGGAGATTTTAACAGCCCATTTAAGCCTTTTTATCTTTAAACTAGTGTTACATTTTGCCAAGAATAAACAATGACAAACACCTAAAGGTTATGGTTCAGCTGAAATTTCCAAGTGCTCATATTTTCCTCTATGTTTTCTAAACTTCATTCAAATGAAAGCCCTTCTTCTCTAGCTCCAGTCAGAAAATGAGGAAATGGAATATAGTAAGTGACAGCCATCCACATCTCTATTCATTGACTTAGAGTTCTTGAAGATTTGGCTAGTCTATTTGTCAATAGAATTTTGCATACAAGATATGGCCTTAGATGAATTGAGCACTACTAATATTTTATATGAGATACTAACATGACTGACAAGAACATACTCCATGATTTTATTTACTTGTTTTATCTCACAGCTTAAGATGCCTTGTCAAAACAATTATTTTAATTTCCTTGGCACTAAGTCCCAAGATTGAAGAAAGAAGAATCTACTTAAGAACAAATAGAACCAAAAAAGACTGTAGGATCCCTTAGTCCAACAAACTGAAACAGAGCAGGATAACCAGAAAACTAATGGATTAGAAAACCTTGCTAGAGAAAGCACAGCATTTCCTTTTTAGGAATCAAGTACCTAAAAATCAGACTTCTAAGGACGTATTGTCCAGTTCATTAACACACTTCTTCACCTGTGTAGATGGACTTTTCTTTTGGGGCTGCCGGCTCACAAAAAATGACATGGAGACTCATTATTAATTATAAAAGCTCAGCACATGAAGGGACCTGACCCACAGACCCAAAGCTGCATATATCCACAACCTCAAACCAGACCAATGACCATTTGCAGTGAGCACTTGCAATTAGAAGTCTAGGGCAAAGGGGTTCACAGTGCGACTTGTTGGGTCCTACTGCAGCTTCCGTGATGAGATTTTTAATTCCTTCCCCCACCCCCCCTTTTTCCCATTTTATTTTCTTCATTGTTTTTTCTCTTGAATTTTTTTTTATTTGTGCGGGGTGTGTTGCAGGGGTGGAGGGCAGATATGAAGCAACAGAGAATGAATGAGATCAAGATACATGATGTGAAAAACACATAGAATCAATACATTTTATTAAATGAAAAGGAAAGAAAGAAAGCTCGGCTTAGCTTAAGCTTGTTTCTAACTAGCTCTTATAACTTATATTAACTCACATTTTTTAATCTACATTCTTCCACATGTTCGTTACCTCATCTCCATCATGCCCATCCTGGTTATTCCTCATCTGGCTGGCAACCCTGCCTTTCTTCTTCTCCCAAAACCTCTCTGTCCCTAGATGTCCCACCTAACCTCTCCCTGTGTAGCTATTGACCATTCAGCTCTTTCCTAAACCAATCGCAGGGACACATCTTCACACAGTGTAAAGGAATATTCCACAAACACCTGTCCCTTGCTTTTTCTGATACTTACATGTCAATCCACATACCTAGCTAAGTTGTTCATTAGTTTTTCTCTAAGTCGGTCATGGGAGCAGCAGAGATTGCATGGCATGTCTCCTCACGAGTAGTGTTCATTCTATGGCAAGACGCACGGGTAGGTAGGAAGCCTGGTGTCCTCAGCATGCCGAAAGCCAGCACCATGGTGGCCATCTCAGCCATTCAAGTGTAAAGTTAGCAAGGAAGTCAAATAACTACTTCAAGTTGTTACATTGATTTCCGTCGTCATCACAAGGTATTGAGTTATAAAACATACCCAAGGTGAGAACATTTGGTTACAAAACAGAATAAAGTGTGCATAGTAAAATACGTTATGTTTTAAGTAACAGTGGGTTTCAACATTACATAATGTACATGGCTATGTAACAGATTGAGAACAACTGGTAAACTGTGTCATATCTATAATTTTTTGAGTTATAATTTTTTATTCTGATTGAAACTGTTTTCTTGGTATTGTAATAAGGATCTCACAACATTAATTATGAATATGAATAAAAATGTAGTGTGCAGATGTGACAGCTTTGTGTGACATTTCTGTATTTACTTTAATTGATGTTTATTAATGCTTTGACTGCACATGTGTTTGTGCACCACATGTGTACAGGTACCTCTGAGGCAAGATGAGGGCATCAAATTCCCTAGAGCTATAGTTATAGGCAGTTATGAGCTGCAGTGTTGGTGCTGGGAACTGATCCTGGGTCATCTGTAAGAGCAGCAAGCGCTCTTGACCACTGAACTGTCTCTAGAGCTCCTCCACTTTTAAAGAAAGGTTTATTTTTATTTTATGTGTTTGTTGAGCATCTGCACGTATGTATGTGTACCAGATTTGCACAGTGCCCCTGGAGTCCAGAAGAGGGTGTCTGATCTCCTAGAACTGGAGTCACAAAGGATGGTGAGTTGCCATGCAGGTGCTGATAACTGCAATTTGGGTCTTTTGCAAGAGCAAGTGTTCTTGACCACTGAACTATCTCTACAGCTTCTAAACTTCTAAAGAAAAGGTAATCTTTCACATATAACATATTAACATGTACGTATAACCTTGTATGTATATGTGTATTTACTGGCAGGGAAATGAAACAGTGAACGTTAAGATTTGCCATTAGGAAACAGTTGAACGTAGTAAAGCTACCTGTGAAGGGTCACCTTGCTTATGTCCTTGACTGGAGCTGGAATCAATTAAAGTTAAGCAAGCTGGAGTTTTCTTGATCAGATGATTTGATGTGAGAAGACACACCTTATATGTTGACAGTATCTTCTGACAGAGGTGCAACCCAGATAAAAGATGGAAGAAAGAAGCTTGCCTTTTGCACACTTACCTTTGCTCTTGTTGGCAAGGTCTTATAATGTGGACTGAAGACCAGTGATTCTCCAGACATTTAGCACCAGATGACACTGCTTAGGTATCCAGTCTTTTGGAATGAGCATCTGCTGAATTCTCAGCTACACAGCCAATGTTGAACTACTCAGGTTTTATTCTGTAAGCCAATCTAGTAAATGCCCCCCCCTTTTTTGTTTTTTTTTTTTCTAGACAGGGTTTCTCTGTGTAGCTTTGAGCCTTTCCTGGAACTCACTTGGTAGCCCAGGCTGGCCTCGAACTCACAAAGATCCGCCTGGCTCTGCCTCCCGAGTGCTGGGATTAAAGGCGTGCGCCACCACCGCCCGGCCGTAAATGCCCCTTTAATATACACTCATTCTATTGGTTATGTTTCTTCAGATAACTGACTATGACATCATGTTTGTGAAAGTGATTATGTGATTTACCAGAGAAGCTATTTCTCCATACTTTTTTATCCACTTATTACTTGATGAAGAAGCTTGTGAGGACAAAGATGGTGTTCTCTGAGAGAACCAACATTTCTAACTTCCCATTAAGCAGAGAAAAAGAAATGACCCCACGGTGAAAATTAGTGTAATATACCTTGATGCCTTATCAACTACTTACAACCTAACAATTTCATGAGGCCAGAAGGATCCATAAGACATTTTTAATGAATTCTAAGTAGGACGATTCTCTGCTAAAAATGGAAAATACATGGTGTGTTGCAATGTTCACAAGAAACAAAATATTAAATTAAGAATTTTCTAATCTGTTTTCCAGGACAACATACTTTCATTCCAAAGTGTGGCAAACATGTAGGTCTTTAAAATTTGCCATTAAATTTAAAATTTGAAGGTAGATCTTAAAAAATGAGACAACTCTTAAATTTTATACTTCCAGAAGGGCTGTAGAATATAGACTTGACAATAAAAAAATGAAGTGCCAGTATGATTTACAATAAAGGCTACTGCCATGTTGTATGGCTCAGTACCCACTTCTCCATATCACTCAAAGGGCTAATGATGGGGGCCCCAAAGGATGCTCTCAGAGAGTGTGATATACATTCACTTGTGCTAGAACTATGGTGGGGTACTTAGAACGGGTATCAGGCAAAGATATTTAAATTGTCAGATACAACGTTACTACATGCCACTGGTCCAGTTGGAAGACGCTTCATCAGCCGTACAGACAGTTCTGGTACAGTAGTCTCAGTGGACCGTCAGGACAGAATCTTGATATGACGATAATGAGGTGAGGGGGATTGGGGAGAGGTGAGAGGGTGAGAATGAACACACCTCTAGAAGAGGTTTCTTTTAAAGAGATGAAGAGGAAGGGACAGAAAATACGGTCTTATCATGAATGGACTTTTATTTTTAATTTTTCCATTTGTATGGATTATAACTTTCAATGATACTGTGTAATTAATATGTAAAATTTGCGATCTATATTTCTGTTTTATTTAGGAATTATGCAGTAGAAATAAAATGACAAACTGAGTAGCAGAGAGTTCGTGACTAAGGAGCCAAGGTTAAAGTCTGCTGGAGGAGCTAGGATGCCATGTTCAGTCCCATGAATGGGCTGTGGTTGCTGCAGAGAACATACGTCTTTTGAAAGAGAGAGTGATAGAGTTTCTAGGATCAAGGCCCAAATCCTAGAGCCAAGGAGAAGACATTTCCCTATCTTGTCATTACCTGCTGTCAGATGTGTCCTATTTTTGTCTTCTCTGCAAGAAAATACACTGGCTTTTCCTACAGATCCCCACTGTTGCACCATCTAAATCCCCACACATGATTCCACTGCCAGGTCACGTCTCTACCTTACTTGCTCTGCCTACCCAGCGAATACTGACTTGTGTTTTCACACTCAGCTTGCCAGTTTCATGTGGGCAGTGACTAGAGCTTTCACATGGAATGGCTAAGTCCACAACAGCTAGCCTTAGCATGTGAGTATGCAGTGAATCTACCAACTGTCTGTATTGCCTAATTAACTAGAGTTCTACCTTTTGTTATGTTGGTAGGAACCTTTAAATTCAGAGAGCCTTGTGGACCATGGGTTGAACACAAGGAAAGCCATTATACTGATAACTGCTCACACTGAACTTCAGCTGTGAAAAGTCTCAGCTGACAGCAACATGAGGCTGGAAAATGAATCAAGGTATAAACGAGCCTAATGAGAGCAGAAGGAATTGGGAAAGATCTGAAGCGCAGAGGATTTGGGCACAAAACTGACTCAATGGAGAGAAGAAAATCACTGTTACTGATGAAGAAATACAAATTTTCCCACTCTGTTTTCAATTCAGTCAACACAACACTGGTCTTTTCTTTTCGGCTAACCTGATCATGCTTCAGCCTTCCCCTCAGTTTAGAGAACTTGATTATTCCCAAGCATGGTTTGGCAGCAGCAGTTCCCAGCTTGCTCCCATCAACTGAGTATCTGCTTTGTATTATTTTTTTTTTCCAAATTTGCTTTTGAAAACTTGAATGCCAACCAACTTTCCAATGTAAATTTTAGTTTTTGTTTTCCTTCTGTATTTCGGACATGGCTACCTTTCATTCAACTTGTCCTTGAGGAGCCAGCATACTTTTCCAGGCATGTTTTTTTGCAGCTGATACATATTTGCTAAAATGTTACTCCATTACAGGAGCTGTTCTCAGTACACAGGGGCTAAGTGGCATTTTTCTTCCTACAAAATGGCAGACCAGTATAACTCAAAGTAGGAAACAGATAAGAGGTGATTAGGTTTTTGGTATATTGTGACTAGTGCCTGTTCAGACCCAGATGAGCCCATACATTTTCATGAGAGAACTGAATGGGCTTCTTTAAATTTTTCTAGATTTATTTATTTTTATATGCATAAATATTTTGCCTGAATATATATGTAAGGTCAGAAGAATGTGTAGGATCCACTGGAACTGGAGTTACAGACAGTTCTGAAGTGTCAAATGGGTACTGGGAACCAAACCTTCCAAGTCACTTAACGCAGTCTCTGAATAGACTTCTTTGGATCAGAGCCCTAGGTGAGAATTGTAGCTCACCAGGATGTTCCAAGCAGAAGCTATGCAGAAACATCAGGATCTTTGGATAAATGACTCTTATGACTTGACAGGAATACAGTGCACTTAAATGGAGAGCAGGAACATGAGGCAAGAAAAGCAAGCCTGTCCAAAAGGCCACAGGATATTGAATGTTGTTATTCAAATTTTGCTTTCTTCATGATATAAAGTAATTAAAACCTAGATTCTCAGTTACGTATAGCTGATTTTCAGAATTGTTTCAGAGTTGTGAAATGAGTTGAATTATCTGTATTCTGGGAAAAGAGAAACAGACTGAATTTTGGAGGGAACAGATTCCATTTCCTACCTGAACATCTACCAGGTGCTTGAGGATGACTGTAGACAGTCTGTGGACTTCATACAGTGTCTGAATTAAAGTCCTACACTTTATGATTGCTTAGCTGGAGCCTTCATGTAGTTCTCCGTGGAACTCAAGGGAGGTGCATATAGAATAAGCAACTTGTATGCAGTTGGATGATTTGTAGGTAGCAGAGAAAGATGTCAACTTAAAAGAGTTCAGCTACAGGACTTTTGGTGTTTGTACAAACTATTAAGTCAGTTAACACTAAGGAAGAGCTTACAATATTGTCTTGGTTATGTTGCAATTGGCATTATATAAATACTGGTTTTAAAAGTTAAACTCTAAAGTCAACTGAAGCCCTAGCATTGATTCAATTAAGTCATACTTTACTAAGAGCAAAAAAAAAAAAAAAAAAAAAAAAGAAAAAAATAGACCATTCTTCACTGATGCACTGAATTCATTGGTGTATGAATGCATGTGTGTATCTATCTATATTTGCATATTTGTGTCTTGGTAGTATATATTTATATCTTAAAAATTTAAGGGAAAGTCCCACATGGGTGATGTTCCTGTCTGCTTTGTTGTCACTTCCTCTGGGAAGAACAGGGACCGATCCTCCTAGTTATCAAAGGATTATCCCACAGGAAAACCTTTACATCAACTATTTCCAGTGACATAATAAACATCTAATTGATTGCTGCAACTTCCTTTCACAAAATGAACTGAATAAAGTCATCAAGGATTTAAAAAATGTATTATCTGGTAATTTTCATCTATGAAATAATTGAATGTGCATCAGTGTCAGCATGTGGGAGAAATAGTCACATATTGGAAATAGTCCAGTGCAATTTTAAGAAAGATTCTTGCTCCAGAGAGTTTGTCCTTTGGCTCTGACAAACCAATCAGCCTCACAATTGATCCTTCAGGCTGTTAGAAGTCTACCCAGCAATCATACTTCAAGATGAATGTTTTCGCTGCATTTCAGTGTAGTATTTTGCAGCATCACCAAAGTTAGTATAAATGCAGTGAATCACGTACAAAGCACCCCAGTTTAGTATAAAATGATGGTGGAATTCGTCAGGAAAGTACTTCAGTACTCATGTTCCCTTTCTTCAATGTAAACCCCTGCAATGCTGAGCTGGCTTTGGATTGCTAAGTAAAAATAAAACCTGATGGGAGTCCCAGGAAGGGCCGAAGCGAAAATTGAAAAGAGAGAAAATGGCCTCTGAGAAATCCTCAGAGACACATGATGGGCAGTCTCCAGTCATCCATTTTCATATTAGCTCATATGATTGCGTTTCACATGGGGTGTTTATGCTTCAGCATTCCCCATTTCATTTTTTTGAATAAAATTATATATAATCTTATCTATAGGTCAATAATTCTTTTTTTCCCTTTTTTATATTTTTTTGAATTTATTTTATTTTATTTTACAATATAATTCAACTTTACATATCAGCCATAGATTCCCCCGTTCTCCCCCCTCTCGCCCCCCCCATTTCCATCTCCTCCAGGGCAAAGACTCCCCAAAGGATTGAGATCAACCTGGTGGACTCAGTCCAGGCAGGTCTAGTCCCCTCCTCCCAGGCTGAGCCAAGCATCTCTGCTAAGCCCCAGGTTTCAAACAGCCAATTCATGCACTGAGCACAGGACCCGGTCCAACTGCCTGGATGCCTCCCAAACAGATCAAGCCAATCAACTGTCTCACCCATTCAGAGGGCCTGATCCAGTTGGGGGTCCCTTAGTCATTGCTTCACAGTTCACATGTTTCCATTCGTTTGGCCACTCGTCCCTGTATTCCATCCATCCCTGGTCCCAACAACTCTTGCTCACATAAACCCTCCTCCTTCTCACCAATTGGACTCCCGGAGCTCCACCCGGGGCCTGACCTTGGATATCTGCATCCAGTTCCCTCAGTCATTGGATGGGGTTTCTAGCACAACAATTAGGGTGTTTGGCCATCCTATCACCAGAGGAGGTCAGATTGGGCTATTTCTCGACTATTGCCAGCAGTCTATTGTGGGGGCATCTTTGTGGATTTCTGTGGGCCTCTCTAGGACTTTGCTTCTTCCTATTCTCATGTGGTCTTCATTTACCATGAACATTCCTTGTGTTCCCTCTCTGTTCTTGATCCAGTTGGGATCTCCCGCTCCCCCAAGTTCTCTTTCCCTCGCCCCTCGCCCCTCAGGTCAATAATTCTTGTGAATATTATTTTATAAACATGATAACATGTAGAGTTTGATAATAGTTTTAAAGCACACAAAGGAATAGGTGTTATTCTCATTTACCACCATCTTTTAAAGTAGAGTTTTTGTATGAGTTACTGCAGTATCTGTTATCTAATTAAAACATACACACAGACGAGCATTGGTGCATGCGCACACTTGAAAACACAGACCCTCATACAAGAGTGCAGTCAATTTTTCTCAGAATATTTTGATATAAATTTTCTTTAAATATTAATTCTTGCCTTACATTTGTTCAAAATATTCTAAGTTAATTTTTTCCCTGAGGAGTAAGTTTTCAAAACTTCCTACTAAATCCAGTCATAAAAATGAATCATTTGGTTAGAGTTATATTGATGAATTCTGACTTGTATTCTTTATCATAATAACCATTATTGATTATTTTGTTTATTAATGATTATTGATTATTTTGAAACACCAAAGTGTTTCACTTCAATAGTGATGAAATTTGATTGATATGATTAGCATAGGCAAATGTGGAGTGTTGGATGCTAAGTGTAAAGGATCGGCAATCTTCAACCATTATTCCCACAGTAGACAGT